>QZGG01002076.1:0-45674 GCA_006409495.1 Sedum album | reverse complement strand
AACATTTATGCACCAAATACTTCAAAAAGTTACAGAGATGGTGATTTCTAAAAGTTCAGGCAATCAACATAAACCTTCAACATGTTTTCAGAAATCATCAAAAGGATTATAAGTTCCGGCAATCAAAAGTTACAGTTCTTAGTTTTCAATCTTAATCTGAAGGATAAGTAGTGCAACATGGCCTTCACTCGCGCAATGAGACCTAGCCAGGGAGCAACTTCGCGCGTGAGAATCTGGTTCTCTAACACCTTGATTCGGTTCGCCCATTTGTCTTCAATGACTCTAAGCTTGGCAGCAGCTTCCTCGCGTTCTTTGGCTTGCATCGCGCGGGAAGATCCTTCTGGAAGTGGCGACTTGTCCAACTTCCTCCATCAGTTTGAGTTGCTCCTTCTTGGACATAAGCTTCTCTGCATCGTCAACATCACTATCAAAAGCCCCAGTCTAATCTCATCCAGCTTCAATTTTCCTTGCATTTAGACAATCATATACAATCAAATAATTTTCACGCAAAGGTTTTATATTGCATATTAACTTATTCAGTAAACTTCAATAATACCAAAATGTCATAGATGCAAAGGGACATAACAGGGTCAACATAGTAACAGCTCATTGTACATAAATTGTGTCAAAATAATACCAAAGATTCTAACAACAAAGGTTCATCAATTTATTAGGTTTCGACATTGTGAGGATAGTCAAGGCAGGAGATGGAAAACCCATGATGAGTTGATGAAACGGTTGTTTATATAGTAGAAATCTGTTGGCTTGACCTAGTTTAATTTCCAAATTGGGGCACCCTATCTCATGAATAATACTAAACATGGTCTATTGTTTAAACTACACAGGTGAATTGGACACTTGTTGGGCCTCCATCCAATGCATTGGTGTACTTGAAAATGTGCGCCGAATGTAAGGTATCGAGCTGAGAGTGAGAGTGACCACAAGCAAGTCTAGGACGGATGAAATGGAATGCGAAGGCATCAAAACTAAGGTGATAAATTTTACACTATAAATCAAATCAACAGAAAACACGTGTCTTGTAAATTTGTGTTTTTTGACATGTAAAGCATAGAGAGATGATCATGAAGTCATCGTTAGCCAGGGCAACCTTAAGAATTTAATGGACTAGAGCAAAATATATAATTTGGCATCGTTGTATGACTAAAATATGTCATTATATGCAGTCTTTGCACTCTTGTATATTGCTTCTTCTTTTTTTGATTCAAGGTGAGAACATTTCATAAAAAAGATATTACAAGAAGCGCAATTGAAACATAACCGAAGGGATATAATCTAAGACAACTCTACGTCGAGGAAGTCTCGTAAGTGCAAATTGTGAAGCAGGCCACGATCGGCTCCATCCCAACGAACTCACCAAAGTCCATAACCCATCGGACTCGAGAAAAAAACTCCGCAGCCAAGACATAACTAAGAGGCATCAGGACCCAGAAAACAGGAAAAACAAAGGCAGGGGTCACAAGCCACAAGGTCCAGGCATGGGACACGAATAACACAGCCCAGACTGGGGACATAAGCCTCAAGGCCCTGACCGGGAACACGAATAACACAGCCCAGGTAGGGGGACGCAAGCCTCAAAGCCCTGACCAGGGACACAACAAAGTCCCAGTCCAGCAGGCCCATCAACATGGCCCAGCCCACGAAAATCGTAAACCCTAGCACATCTTTCTTCCTCACGCCGCCAACCTCCCTCCCTCACGCCGCCGCCATCCATCCTCACTCCGTCCGTCCTCACCGCCGCCGTCCCTCCGCACACCGCCGCCCTCCTCGCGCCGCCATCCATCATCACGCCGAGTCCCTAATCCCGCGCCCACCAAGCCGCAGCCGCAAGCCGCAACCCCCACGCATCGTAGATCCGGCCATTCCGGATCCCAATCCACACTCCCGTCGCCGTCCGACGCTCCACACCATCCGAACTTCATCTTCGCGCCCCGTCCGAAACCCGTTCACCACCAGGCCGGAGACCGCACATAGGCTTGGGTTGACGACCAAGCCTTGCATCCTTCGCAAATGGCATCTCCAGCCAGTGACCGAGCACCCAAACCCACGGAAGACCACCCAAACACCACCACACAACCATCCCCGAAGCGGGATCAGAAAGACAAGCACCATGACTTGAGGAAAAGCTAGCACTCGGCTAAAGGAAAACTAGCATGGAAGCTAGATGAATTATTGAAAGGAAATACGAAAGGGAAAGGGAAGACTTAACTACGCTTGGCGGAGGAAGACTGACCACCTCCCCGAGAGGAGGGGTGTCTTCCCCACCCAAACCGAAGGCCTTGCAAGGAAACTTTTTTAGAGAGAGGTCAGAGCTTTTAGCAATCTTGTATATTGCTTCAAATTGGGCATCAAGTTGGGCATTTATTCTTTATACAATCTCACAGAAAATTAGGGCTAAATCCTAGGCTTTACTAACATCATGGTTGTACCGGGCTCAGTTAAAAGGATGTAGATTTGTTTCATCGCTACTAATTGTCGAGAGTATCAAAAGCAAGTTTGTTTTGACGTTTTCTACTATAATTCTATGTAGATTTGTCTAAAATCTTTATCAAAACTATGTAGTGTTGGTTCGCAGCAAATAACTTTCGCTGCACTGAATCTGAATCTAAATAAAAACACACAAAAAATATACTTTCATTTGCGACTCATGCTTTTCTTGAGGCTTTAGATTGCGTCAAAAAATTAAAAAACCCACATATTTTTTTATAATTCGTTGACATTCGATTTAATAAAATGAAATATATTTTTTCAACAAATTTAATTTTGATTGTTTTTTATGAGTATTTGATTTATTATAAAATAGTTATTTATAGGTATGAAAAATTAGTTAACTTTTTTGAATTCAATTAACAAATATTTAGGTTGAGCAATTAAATAAACGCTTTAAACTGGATATAAGATGCTTGTATATAATCGAAGGGTATTAATATTATATGTTTCGAATTCATACTAAGGTTAATTGTAGAAAATCACTATCATAATATCCTATTTTACAGAAACCATCAGTGTACAACAAATTATGAAACGATGCTTTTATAATAGCTTCGTTATAAAAACCAGCACTGTCACTGTACCGTTTGTCATAAAGTGAGTGCTAGTTGTTTATTAAATGTTATTTTATAAATTAAATCACTTAGTTTTATTTCAGATGAATTGCAAAAACTCACTGTTGTAAAATCTATTTTGCAGAAAATCACCATTTTAATAACTAATTAAAAATGGCTATCAATTGCCCTATTCGTACTTGATCATAAGCTTCAGTGATAATTTTACTCATTATTAAACGTTTATTAGCTACATGATGCTTCAATTTAATTCTGAATGATGTCAATACAATACAACAATAATGGCAAAATAAAACTCATATACAAGATCTTATTATCGTTGCACAATTTCTATTGGTTACCCAGTTCGGAATCACTGTAAGTTTTGCAATTACTACAATCATTGTAAATATCAAAACTATGTCCATCACAATGCCACAAATTCAATACTAATAATTCAATTAACCAACCTAACATGCATATGATTAAATGAGAGTGGAGGAGATCCTTAAAAGAATTAATATACGATTTTGAGGTTTAAAATCAAAATTAATAAGGATAATTTTATAAAATTTAGTTTTATTTTACAAAAAATCCTATTTATTTCAAAATTTTAAAAAAACAATGGGAACCGTCAAAGATGACCTAATTGTGTTGTTTGCTTGAACTTTGCAAACCACGGAAGAACTACTCGATCGTTTTGCTAAATTAGGATTTTGCAACCTACACATCAAGTAATGTCAAATGATGACATTAATGCTTGCAGCCATGGAAATTGTATAGAGAGTAAATTTCATCATGCATCCTCCTTCCAGACATCAGTGCTTATTTAAATTTTATATTAGCTTATTATATTCAAATTAACTATTTAAAAAGTATTTCAAATCTGAAAATATTAATTATTATTAAAGGATGTTCCGCATTACATAAACTTGTAGTGTTAATGGGTTACTATAATCTTGGCCTGAAAATTATCGTGTGGTAAAAATATTTTTAATATACTGGAATTGTTCCCTCTTATAATGGTTTAAGTTTGTTGGGAAATTCGGGCGTATTTACCCAACTCAAAGTAGTCAATATTCACTGATGTTGTGGATAAGATTCAAAACTAACTCGACAAACAACGCTATTGAAAATACAATTACTGAAAGGAAAAACTAAAGCAGAAAATGAAGAATACGAAAATTTAACGAGGTTCGGTAAATATTATCTACTCCTCAGACGCCGTTGCAAACTCTTCACTAAAGCCTCCAAAAGGAAGAAGAGTAGAAGGGTTTGGGATGCTTTCAAATGAGAAAGGAGCGAACGAGATGAGAAAGGAGCATAACGAGATAAGAAAGGATCTAATTGAGACGCAGAAACAGCTTCCGCATGTAACCGCCGCTGTGATTGAGCTTCACAAAGACACAGGAAAGCTCCCTTCTCAAACGATTCCGAACCCGAAGAATAGTGTCAATTCTATAAGCGGAGAAGTGGAAAAGAGTTGGAAGAGGGCTCACAAGAAGAAATTTCGGACCAACTCTCAGCGCCTATGCGGACCTTGAAGTGATTTTATCCGCGGACATTTCATCAATTTTGGGCAATTCAGAAGGGACAGCGGTAGTTGGTTCAAGGTCTGCAGATCAGCATCCAGCGCGTACGGTGGACGCTAAGAGAATATATCCGCGGACGGTACACAAGTTTCTACATATTCCATAAGGTCCGCGGCCGTAAATGATGAAGGGTCCGCGGAAGACCTCTCAAAGCGGACAGCGGACGTGGAAGGGGTTTTTCCGCGTAGGCTACTTTAGTTTATGGATATTACACACGGTTCGCGGAGTTAATGAATGATGGGTCCGCGGTTAGTGCTGAACCAGATTCCAAAATACATATTTCTGACCCTTTCTGTTTAATTTCTTTGCAGATCCCAGAAGCTAGGAAAAGGAAGGACTTGACAAGTCAAGGAGACCCAGGATCGTTTACAATTACATGTGAAATAGGTAAAACTAGTACCAATAATTGTTTACTTGACTTGGGGTCTGCCGTGAATTTAATGCCTCTTTCAATTTATTCCTCATTGAATCCCTCACCTTTGAAACCACCAAGACTAAATTTAGTTCTAGGAGATAAGTCACTGACGAAATCCCTAGGTATGTTGGAGAATGTGTTGATCCAGGTTGGTGGACATCAGGTGATCACATGTACGTTTCACATAATAGATCTGCAGAGTATGGATGAAGATGATCCTCCTGCCCTACTCCTAGGACGACCATTCCTCAAACAAACTCGAGCACTAATTGATGTCTATAGAGGCCTATTGTCATTGAAAATAGAGGAAACTGTCACGCAGTTCAATTCAAAGGGTAACATTCTAGAGCAGAAAAAGAAAAACCACTTGATCCCCCAAAAGCAAATGTTGGAGTCTTTGATGTCAATACAAGTGGACAAAGGATCTGATCAATGTGAAGACAAAACCACTGGATCATAGAGGTATGGATAAACTGAATTACAATAAGAGTGATCGGTGTTTTGCAGGTAACACAAGGAATATCAAGGTTGATCCGCCGGAAAACAATAGAGCTGGAAAACAAGGTAAGTGCATTAATAAATCAATTTCCACTAAAAATAACGTTGACATGCTGAACAGGAAATTTGATTTAATGCACCCCTGGGCACCCAACAATTGATAATCATAGGTATCGTCGAGCCAACGACGTTAAAATAGTGCGCTTATCGGGAGGCAACCCGAGTATATCTAGTTAGATTTTTATTCTAGTCATGTTTTTTGTTTTATTTTTCTCTTGATGTTATACAGTGACCAGTGCACGTCTAGTGCATGTCTTCTGATTTTCAGGAGCAATGCAAATTCTAATGCAAAATTACTCACCAAAAAACGCGGACGTCACAGGGGTTTACTCCGCGGACGTTATACAATTACGGAATATTAAGAAGGGTCCGCGGATAGGAAAGCGCATAAGAGTCCGCAGAATATCGAGTCCGAAACAGAGCCCAGCCCAACATCGTTTTCTGCGAACGCTTCACGATTTTATTATGCGGATGTTACATACTACCTGATATTATTTAGGATACGTGGGTTTTAAATTCTTCAGGGTCTGCGGTATACATGATTTTGCAGCGTATCAGTAAGTCCGTATTGAGACATTCATGATTTTGCAGCGTATCAGTAAGTCCGTCTTGAGACATTCATCATCCGCATCCTGTAAAAGCAGGGGCGGATCTATATTGAAGAGGGCGGGGCCCAGGCCCCAATAAATTTTTTTGGGTCAATTACAATATAAATATAATTTTTATAATATTTAATTTGTACACATAAAATGTTATTAATATTTTTATTTTAAAGTAGATAAACTTAGTTTTTAGAATAGAGTTATATTTTTATTAAATTTCATTTAGTTTCGACATTAAATTTTATTATTTTTGTAGTCACTTGTGAAAGTAGACAACACTTTTACAAGATTAATGCTTACGAAAATATATTTTAGGAGTAGAAGAATTTTTTTTACAAATGAACATAATCATAATCGCTAAATTTTATTTGTTTAAGTATTGTTATTGATAGGTTATCAATCTCAGATCTCAATCACAGATAATTTTGCTACTCATTTTTATATTAATTGAAAATAAGTTATGATTTCTAATGTTAGATTAGTCAAAGCCAGCAGCTAATATGATCTCTTATCTTCTCCAAAAATTAATATTCATCTTAGACTTAACCCACTACAAAAACAGTCTATATTTAAAAAGGTTTGATATTTTTCTATATAAAATGTTTATATTACTGATATATTAACTATGTTGAATATGATACATTATGCTTAATAACTAATAAAACATTAGATAAAAAATTTAAATTATAATCAATGACAACATATTTATAAAAAAATTATGTTGCTAATGTGCAATATTTTGTGGATGCAATCAAAGTAATTTGTAACCGATAAGTATATCGGGTCGTCTACGGAGCAAACTAAGCTTATGCACTAGTTGAGGATTAAATCTTTGTTTAGCTACCTAAAATAAGTATTGAGTTTGTTGTGTTTTTGTAAGTTCAATTGATTTAACGGGTACTATAATAAGAGAATTCCAGGTCCAAGCTACTTGTTCAATGCATCCAATCTAAAGATCATTTGTAATCTATATTGCTAATGTTTTGCAGAATATCACTTATGTTGCAAGTCAAATACTAAATTTCAATCAGTATTAAACTCGTATCATTCATACAATTAGGCTTCACTCTTCCGATTTGTTTGCCTACTCAAATATTCTACCAATCACCAACTTCCATTGTAATGACTAGATGAAATATTTGGACTAAGTTATAGATATTCAATCATCATAAACTCAAGCTACTTCCGTAATCATAAGATTATAAATAAACTAATCCTGTTAACATTCCAAACACCTATCTTCCGATATGATGTAAAGTGGATAATCTAACTGAGGCATTTTGTTAAACACCTAGCATGCATACTTTTCGAATACAGCAATAGTAACAAAACGAATAGCAATTCATTTCATATAACAATCATACCATGATCATGAGTTTTGGATACATTGAACAAGATCACCTAGACCCCGGAATAGGGAGACTACTCACTGAACATACTGAATTGTTTCATTCACTTTAAACAGGAAATGTTTAATGTTTTGAAAACCAACAATATGATTCAGTTATCCAACTAAAAGGAATACAACCTTTTTTCCTTGAAGAGATCTTGAACTTCTTCCTTTTTTCCTTTTCTCTTGTACTTCTCCGTCCCAACAATTGATGTCTTTTCAAATTCAGAAAATCTGAATTTTTACCATTGGTTTACTCGGGTCAGTTCGACGGGTCAAGTAGATCCAATAACTTAATTAGTTCTTCCTGCACTCAGGTTGGTTTGACGGGTCAAGTAGATCCAGTATAAATTGCACTTGTCCTCTTCATTATCTACTAGTATTTCAGTCTCGAGTCTTCATTATCTACTAGTATCTACTAGTATTTCAGTCTCGAGTCTCGAGTCTTTTCCTTTTCCTTGAATGATCAATTTTCCTTGAATGATCACTTGATATTAGCTTAGCAATTGCACGTTTAATGAGTGATAAAATCCACTCATCAGTTGCCCCCATTGCGAAAATTTCCTGGATCCGCTACTGTGAGAAAGCTCCCTCGTACCGCCGAAACTCCAGCACCCCAGGTCATTACACACACTCTTTAGGTAAGTGGTTATTGGTTTTGAGTTGTTTGTGAAGGAAAAATTGATTTGATTAGGGTTTTGTGGATTTGTTGAATCGCTGTTTGGGGCACGGATTGGGTTATCAACGGAGGATTTTAGTGTATTGTGGGCTTGATCGTGTGAAGTTGAGTTCGTTGTGGTTGAATTTGTGCGTGGATCAGAGGAAGTGCTCGGAAGAAGTCGGAAACAGGATCTGTGAATCATCCGCGGACGGTAAGGTATTAGTCCGCGGACGTGAAAGAGGGTTTTGAATATTTTTCAGGAAGAAGTCACTCGAGCTTGTGGCAAGTCTGCCATTCCCATTGTTTGAGGATAACAACAGGAAAGAATGCTAAGATCCAAAAGAACGTTCTCCTGTGCTTCCAGACATGACGAGCTCCACATATTCTTGTACAGTCAAAAAGGATCGATTCCGTAAAAGATGAGATCAGTAAACGGCAATTCACTAATTGATTTACGAACTCCGATAATAAATCGAAAAGCACCTTGCTTTCTATCATATGTTTAATAGCATTTAATATAATACTCTTAGTCATCGGTGAATTACCAGGATTTATACTAATGAAATGATATGAATGAAAATGAGTCTCATGCTTAGATTCCATAACTTTCCCCAAATGCTTAATTCTTTCTAAGTTAGGATTGAATCCCTGAAAATCAGCTACATTGATTTTCCCTTTTAAAATATAAATTAGATGCGCAAGTACCGTCTTTATCAATGGTTGCATCTCTCCAGGATGTACAAAATCAACCTTAGGTTTTGGTGTCTCAGATGTAGCGGTATTATTCTCAAGATCTGAATAGGGTGTATCAATCTCATTGGATTCCTCTAAACTGCGCTCATCTACATAAACAAAAGAGTTGTGTTCTTTAACTGAAGAGTTGTGTTCTTTGATTAAGCACTCAGAAAATGCCCTAATTTGAGACTCCATTATATACGGATAATTAGTTCCATTTGTTTGGAATTCCCGTTCTAGTAAAGAAATGAATAGATTGATTTGTTTCATTGAACGTTTCATTGAACGTGTATAGAAATTGATTCCCTCCAGACAGATGGAGTTACATAACAATTACTCTATAAGAGAGTATTTTATGCCACTTATGCACTTGGTTGCATATTGAACAAGTGATAAAACAAAGAAGTAATGGAAGTTATTATTAAGAATCGTGAGTGATATTCCTATATATCTAAAATTGAATGCTGTAATTGTGAGTTCTATTCTCAATAAGATCCTTAAAATGGTTCCACCTTTCATCATAGATTTGTTTCGAATCCATTGAGTTATTATTAGGACACCCACATACCCCCTCCACATACTTAGAGTAATATAGTATTAATTCCTCTGTTTTTTTCTCCCATCTCATTCTTTGTGCCTTAGTAGAATAACGTTCTGGTTGATTATCATTCAATAAATCATGAAAATGATTAGATTTTATAGGTATAGTTGTAGCCTTGTAATTATCAAGGGATTGGATTAAATTAATATAAATGTATTCATTTATTATTCGAATGGGATTCCCCATATTAATAAAGAATCCTGTATATATATCCGGAACTCTACTTACGTAAGGAAGAGTTGTTATAAAATTATCATGTACTGTATATATGGGTGCTCGTATTCTTATTAAGGCTTCACTTACCTTCATTGCGATATATGCATCCTTCTGGTAAATAAAGTTAGCGCATGCTGCTACTTGTGTCTTTCGCTTATCCCTTATAGTTGTTGGAACCTGTAATGTGACTCTTCTTCTCTTTTTGGTTACCTTTTCATAAACAACAATGTTCTCCTTAGTGAAACACATGTAGTCCTGCTTCGTTGTAAAAAAGGGTATTCTATATACGACATGTCTATCCATCTCTGAACAAAACCAGCTAATGATAGCAATCAACTTCATTAAATTATCGATATCAGCGTATTTGTCAGCGGATAAATTTGTTAAGGGTCCGCTGTTGACGTTGAACTTTTGATATTTTACCAGATTTCGGACCTTATTGTAGTTCTGATTGTTTGAATATTTTTCAGGGACCTTTTGATATAAAACGACGTAGTTTTAGTAAGAAATTCAAAAAGTACTACATAAATTTATAATAGAAACCGTCAAAACAACACAGGTTTTGAAATCGCACTATTTCAAAATATGGAGGTAAAATGAGGATCGATCAAAATCGACAATCATGTTTGTGCGTTTAAATCTTACAAAAAATATGTATTTAATTCTAACTTTTATTTCATGCTAAATTACTACAAACTCTCTTATTTCATCTTTACAACTGGTAAGCGTAGCCAGGCCCAATTAGTTCCAAAGCCCATTTAAATAATTACGAAACTGCCATCGGATGCAGTGACAAGGGTTGCATCGACTCGACGGCGAGGCTCTCTCAGTCGGAAGTCAGCTAACAAGTCTTCGATCTTTCTGCGATCGATTTCGTTTGGTAATTTACTAATCTGTTCCTTTTCAATTTTACGTGAAAATTTGATTTTATATTTTAGGGTTTTGACCGATTGAATCATCACATCAGATCTGTTACTGATTTGTGTGTAAACTGCGTGTTTTTTGAGGTATTTAGTGTTGATGGATTGTTTAAATTGTTCATTTCAGTATAATTAGGATTCAGCTTGATGTGATTGGGATAATGTAAATATGCGTAGCATGCCAACTGTTGATAGTTGATACTGAGTATAATTGGTACACTTTCTTATAGGATTTGGTTTTATGAATACATTTTTGAGGTACTTTTGATTTACGTTTTGTATTAGTTGTCCCTCAGTAGCCTTTAGTGATGATATTTGATTAACTGAGACTATTAGGCCGGGTGACATTACTAAGACAGGGACGTGCTGCAGTTTTCAGATACGTGCCTGAGTTTCATTTCAAGCTATGTTTCTTCAAATTTATTAGGTATGCAAAGTCATGAAATGTACGAACATCATTTAAGAAAAAGACCGTTTTTGCGACTAGATAATATCTTTGATCAATCATGGGATCCTTTCTCCCGTTTAGCTCAAACATTAGGATTACGTTACGCAGCCAAACATTCTTATGAATAAATCATATCATAAGAACTCAAAGATATGTGCGGCAAAGCTGTAGTCGGCTTTCATGGTTCACTCTATATTTCTTAGCTTGCTAGTTTATTTTAAACACTACTAATGAGATTCCATTTTTGGGTTTTGATTTCCATTTAGTTATTGGAGTGATGAGACTCTCCAAGGCCACCTTTGGGTTTGTCTATGATTGTTTTCAAACAGGCAAGCCAGAGGCAAATTGTGAGGACATTTTCTATCAGCAGTCCTTTTGGTAATTTATCATTTCTCCTTCCCTTACCAGTAAAAACATTTGTCTTTTCTTAAATTTTCAGTCTATTCTAGATAGTGTTTTTTTGTAATGCGAGCCTTTGTTTGACTATAATTTGAATGGGTTTAAATATATTGCTCAGACTAATTGATGAATGATCACTGTGACATTGTGATATTCCTTACAGGCTTCAACAACGTGAGAACCGAGTAACCAATGCATCTGAGAGTACTGATGATTTCGAAAAGGCGGATATTTGGTGGACTTTCTGGAAATAACCCTTCTACTAATGCTTTTTATGAGAACCTTGATAGACTGGAGAAAGCCCGTGACAAATACAGTCCCAGTTCCAGCTTAAAAAATGAATATCGATCTGATACCCTAAAAGGTTTAGATGACGGCTTCAATACGTTGTCCGATGGAATGGATGGGAAGTTGAAGAAAGCTGCTACTTACTTTGAATTCAATCCTGATGAGATATTGGATGATGACTATGCGTTTAGGCCTGATATATCATTTAGGCCTGTGAGTACATATGAAATTAAGGTACGCTGATCATCCCGTTTTTGTAGACGCTAACCAGTTGGTGTTTCGTCTCGTTGATTGCAAAATATTGATTGTTCACTGGCCAGCTAATTGATATATAGTCTTACTACCGATTGTCTTATATACAATTTGCAAATAAGACATGAAGAAAAACATTTAATTTAAATTATATGAATGTGTCCCTTTCTCCTCTTTCATTGACAAAAATATTTCTCAAGCCTGAAACTGTATCAAAGAAAAAGTATCATGTAGTTTATTACAATTCGCTTGTATTAGGCTACATGTTGAAGTTCGAATTTGCTTGTATACGAGCCCCATGTTAAGGTGTGAAAATTTGGTAAAAAGGCGTGAAAGTCTACAACTTTGTGATGGGTGATGTAGTGATAGATATTTGATTTACATTTTATGTGCTCCACAGCGCACAGACCACCATTATTGGTTTGTATTCAGCTTATGTGAATGACAGCGCTGCTATAACATTTTCTATTACTCATTACACCTTACACAGTCAACCACAAACTTTGATACTTACCTATTGTCTCATGGTTTTATGCAGGATCTTGATCTCACAGAACCAGGGATACGGAAATTCGGTAGAAGAGCAGGATTTGAAGTAACCACTGAAGAGGTTTTAGAAAAGGCTGATTTCAGGGTAAGAATTGGAATTGTGTTTAATTGTCTTTACTGGCAGAGTGTAATTCTATTGAGTAACAGAGTTGAGATGGTACTTCATATTTTAAGTGCATGTATTGTGCTGAATTGTGGTGCATGGAGATGCTAATCTATAATATGTGACAGAGATCATTTTTTATCCTTGCTGACTTTCTTTCTAGTCTTGCCTCCCATGAGGTTGCCACTGTGGTATGTGTACTTAATTCATCTATTTTCATTATTTGCAGAACGTTAGATTTCTTTCCAACTTCTTGACTGAGGCAGGACTTATCTTCAAAAGGAAACAGGTATCAGATGTTGTACCTAGTGAATCGTATCTGTCAGGTGTTATTTCTTTAAGCTTTTCTGTTCCTCTTCAACTGTAGACCAAAATCAGCGCAAAAGCCCAAAGAAAAATTGCCAGGAGATAAAGACGGCTAGAGCATTTGGATTAATGCCATTCACTACAATGGGAACAAAATCATTTGTCTATGGGAAAACAATGGAAGCAAAAGATGAAGATTTTGAGTATGAGAGCTACAATGGCCATCCTGGTCCTGATGCAGAGATGGACTTGGATGCAGCTACATAATAGGCAGCATGTTCTTGGGTTGCACGATGGAAATCGTTCACCATTAAAGAACGTTACTCAATAAAACTACTCAGTCATGCATCTGCACCAAGAGTTGGTCTCGAAATATTGTTTGCATTTTGTGTCGATATAGGAAATCCCATTTCATCAATATTGTTAACTTCAAGTTGGAGACTCTTTTTATTAAAAGTTGAAAACTATTAGTCCCTGCAATCTTTCTATCCATGTTGCATATTTGAAACATTCAGTGCAGTTGTGCGTCTACACAAATTAGCCATCTCGCATCATCCAGTCGCACATTCAGACAAGTAATCAGATGCTACGGTTGTGTTTACTTATAATTGCACATCAGAGAGTAAAAGAAAATGGCATTGTTTCAGAACCATCTGGCTTATTTCATAAACAGAGCATGGTTCTATAAATCTGCTTCAATTCCTACAAAGAAACAGAATGAATACAGAAATCTAAACACACAAAAGACAGGAGATGATTCTATAAATCTGTTTAAAGGAAGCAGACGAAAGAGTTTTGCAAAATAGAATTGATCCACGAAAATATAAGTTAGGTACTCATAAGGAAGTTCCGCACTGGTTTAAAGATATTACAGAAAAAACGAAGTAATGGTGAAAGACGAGTGACATCTACACATCAACTGGATCCTTCTTTTCATAAGCCTCCCTAGCTTCTACCAATTCCGATCGTATCTCTGATGGAGGACTTCTACTTGCTCTAGAAATGGTTTCTGTCTATACTCACCCAAATTTCGAGCCAATTTCATCCACAGTTCCTTAACACAAGGGATCTGTGCTCCAGTAAACTGTCCACTCCAGTCTCTCCTCATGCAGCAAGCATCCTGATTATAGAGGGCATCCACAAGTTTATAGTCATCGGTATCCGACCATTTACCTTCAACTACCATGGATGAACATAACTGGTAATACCATTTGTTACAAAAGTGGGTCTGGCACGAGTTCCTATTGCCTCAGATATTGCTCCCCATGCAATATTGTCTCGCAACATACCATGTTTGACCTTCTTTTCTTGTACAGCTTTTAGGATAATATCGTGATTAACCAGATCAAAACAACTTTTGATACATTGCGTCCAAGCTTTTTTTTTCACCACTAAGTTTGTTTCTGCGATATGCATCCTTTTACATGTTTCCTGCTTTTGCCGAGAAAATCCCTAGTTCCCTCCATTTAGGCCCATTTTTCTCATGGAAGCTGAGAATCATGTCAATCTCTTCCTTACTCCACTTTCGATCTTCTGCTCTTTCATAAATTAGATGAGCTCTTTGATAAATGCTCTCAAGTGTTCTCCATGGAATAGCAAGACTGATATCTTTCCAGCAACCTTTCAGTTTGGAGTGTTCCTTGCAATTCATAACCATATTCCTCGCATTTTTCCAATTCTCATCTGAATCCTTATCCTCAGCATTTTTAGCTAAGCATGCTCCACAATATAGTCATATAGCTAGCATTATCTTCGCATCTTCTTAAGCTGTATATCGTTTGCCTTGTACTACATCACCTTCACTACTGAGCTTATATTTCAAATGTTCTGGAAAAGTGAAAACTTCCACATTGTCAGAAAATCTTACCCTCTATCTTTCAGAATTGGTCTTTTCAAATCAGCGGCTTCCACATCTCTTTTCCTCTTCTTCAATGACTTAAAACCTTCCTTTTCATCTACCTTTTCCACTCCATCAATATTCTTGGAAAGCACCTTTTTCTTCTTACGCTTATCTTTCAATCAGTACCTATATCGGCATCAACAGTCTGAATATTTTCAGATGCAGCAGAACTTGAAATTCCCTGTGATTGTCCCTTTTAGCACCAACTTTCTCAGATGGCATATCTTCCGATGCAACGCCATTGCCAATTTCACCAATTTTCTTCTTCCTCTTATTCACACTAGAATGCTCTTTAGAATTATCCAACTCTATCACCTTATCAGCTTTCAACTGAACATCTTCAGAAGCAATATCCTTAGAAACCTCACAATTCTTATCCTTTTCTTCTTTTTCTTCTTCTTCTTGATAGCACTAACATCATCTTCCGCAGAGGCTGTCACACTTTAGTTCCGTCCTAACATCCGCAGAAGCACAATCATTATCAGTTTCCCTTTCTCTTCTTCTTTCTTTTTCTTCTTCTCAACACTATTGTGAATTTCCGCTCAACGTATTCATAGATTCATCATCAACATGTTCAGACGCAATTCCATGCCTTCTTTCCTTCATTTTCTTTTCAACACTAGTTTCAATCTCCACAGATCCCATCAAAATGTTCCCATCCAAAACTCCATACTTTCTATCTTCCTTCCTCTTCTTGACCTTCTACACCAGAGTTAACAACAATTTCTACACGATCACCGATAGCCTCCATATCACGGCCAATATGCAGCGGTGAGTATAATCGGAGACGGCGAGGAGACATATTAACCCTAATTCCTACGAGACTGTGTAACCCATACGACATCGTAACGAATTGAGATTTGAAGGAAGAATAATTTATTTTGGACGAAATTACCCTTTGAAGAAGAAACAATGGAATCAGCACCTCAAAGCCACGTGCCAACCTACTGGATTGCGAAGCGTGTAGTACGACGTCGTAATGTTTTGAGTTGTGAAAAGAAAAATATTGCATGTGACAAAAATACCCTTGAGATCATGGAAGAAGGAAGCAACACCTTCTGGAAGAGTCGAGACGATCCACGCACGTATCTATTTATATACAATGTGGTTCGATCATGCAATTGGGATTGGAATTTGGAAGATGATTGAGGTGGTGCTGAAAGATCGTTTAGGAAAGAAGGTACGTGTGAAGTGCAACGAGGATGACACGATCGGGGATTTGAAGAAGCTTGTGGCGGCTCAAACGGGGACTAGAGTTGACAAGATCAGAATACATAAGTGGAATATGATTTACAAGGATCATATAACTCTCCAAGATTATGAAATTCACGACGGTATGGGCCTCGAGTTGTATTATAACTAACTAATCAGTACCATCTTCGTTTGCACAGCACCTCGACGAGCCATGGCGCAACGACTTGAAAACTAAGGTCACAAGAACTCGAAATAATCGAGTTTATTATGTATCGGAATGGTGTTACAATTATTTCAAATAAAACATTTCAATGTTTACTGAAAATTAAACCCGTCTTTGTATGAATGATCGAATACATATAATGCATCTTTTAAGCAGCTTAATTGGATTTGGTACTTGTAGGATTGGTCGATGGTCTAGCAGTAGGGTTGATAGCTGAAGGATCTTTTTAGCTGCATCAGCAGCTTCTCTTTCTCTAGCTCGCTGACGCATTATCTCTTGTTTGATTCGCACTCGGTCCTCCAACTTACGAAGCATTTTATATCTGTAGGCTAACCAGAGGCTTAGTCCACCATAAACAACACCATATGATACATATGGGTAAGTCTGGATATCTTCTTTGGTCAACTCATATCGTCGTTTGATTGCTTCTATCGTACTAATTGGCTGAGGACTTGCCCCTGCTGGTTCCTGAGGCTGCTGCAGAGCATCTTCATGTTTGTCTTGACTTGTCATCTAATTTATCTATACAAGAAGAAGAAGAATTAGACTCAGCTTAAGCAAACAACACGGCAAAGAGTATATTACCAAAACATTGCATATCAATCATATGGACGCTTTCAAATATACATAAACAAACTGCTGTATAGACAAATATCTCTTACTGTATTTTGTGAAAATTCAGGTTTTGGGGACCATTCAAACATATAGATCGACGATCCAGATTAATTACAAAAATTCATTAATTAGTTGCAAGTAGGGAATAAATAAATTATAATTAAATCGCTAGGGGTAATTTAGGAACAACAAAAGCATGATTAAATCCTTTAGTGACTAATTAGATAATTCGAATTGAAAATCTTAAATTGTTCCAATTTCGAGTGGAGAGCATCGACGACACATCCAGAGCTCCGATCTAGCGTAGAATTGCCGATTATTTCTTTCAGCTGTACTTGACGGAGCTTTCAGTACGGCCGCACATTTACAGCTGTTACAGGAGGCGGAGGTCTGAATTTTTCCACAATTCCATCAGGCTTATTTGATTTACTATAAGCTAGTTTGATATCTGGGTGGTATAATGAGGTTTTTGATTGAGACTAGCTGTATGTGCGCATCTTTGATCTGTATTTGCCTCAATTTGCATGAGGGTTTTTGGGTCTGAGTAGAATTAGTTGGGTAATTGATGATTAAGGAAAATGGATTTATGCACACCTACTGTTTGATAAAATGACTGAATAGAGTTGAGCTGAGTTTATGAGCATATAAGAGTTAGACAAGCATTAAGCTGGTTAGCTGGTGCATGTTAATATACATGGATTTGGTTCGGCGTATGAACTGAAATTTTGGGCGGCAATCTTTTTCAAACTTTGTGTCAACATCTCTACAGATGTTGTAGTCTGCTTTTACATGATCATTTTTGCTCGGCTAAGTCGGCTTTCATGGTTCACTCTATATTTCTTAGCTTGCTAGTTTATTTTAAACACTACTAATGAGATTCCATTTTTGGGTTTTGATTTCCATTTAGTTATTGGAGTGATGAGACTCTCCAAGGCCACCTTTGGGTTTGTCTATGATTGTTTTCAAAGACAGGCAAGCCAGAGGCAAATTGTGAGGACATTTTCTATCAGCAGTCCTTTTGGTAATTTATCATTTCTCCTTCCCTTACCAGTAAAAACATTTGTCTTTTCTTAAATTTTCAGTCTATTCTAGATAGTGTTTTTTTGTAATGCGAGCCTTTGTTTGACTATAATTTGAATGGGTTTAAATATATTGCTCAGACTAATTGATGAATGATCACTGTGACATTGTGATATTCCTTACAGGCTTCAACAACAGTGAGAACCGAAGTAACAATGCATCTGAGAGTACTGATGATTTCGAAAGGCGGATATTTGGTGGACTTTCTGGAAATAACCCTTCTACTAATGCTTTTTATGAGAACCTTGATAGACTGGAGAAAGCCCGTGACAAATACAGTCCCAGTTCCAGCTTAAAAAATGAATATCGATCTGATACCCTAAAAGGTTTAGATGACGGCTTCAATACGTTGTCCGATGGAATGGATGGGAAGTTGAAGAAAGCTGCTACTTACTTTGAATTCAATCCTGATGAGATATTGGATGATGACTATGCGTTTAGGCCTGATATATCATTTAGGCCTGTGAGTACATATGAAATTAAGGTACGCTGATCATCCCGTTTTTGTAGACGCTAACTAGTTGGTGTTTCGTCTCGTTGATTGCAAAATATTGATTGTTCACTGGCCAACTAATTGATATATAGTCTTACTACCGATTGTCTTATATACAATTTGCAAATAATACATGTAGAACAACATTTAATTTAAATTATATGAATGTGTCCCTTTCTCCTCTTTCATTGACAAAAATATTTCTCAAGCCTGAAACTGTATAATAGAAAAATTATCATGTAGTTTATTACAATTTGCTTGTATTAGGCTACATGTTGAAGTTTGAATTTGCTTGTATACGATCCCCATGTTAAGGTGTGAAAATTTGGTAAAAAGGCGTGAAAGTCTACAACTTTGTGATGGGTGATGTAGTGATAGATATTTGATTTACATTTTATGTGCTCCACAGCGCACAGACCACCATTATTGGTTTGTATTCAGCTTATGTGAATGACAGCGCTGCTATAACATTTTCTATTACTCATTACACCTTACAGTCTACCACAAACTTTGATACTTACCTTGTCTCATGGTTTTATGCAGGATCTTGATCTCACAGAACCAGGGATACGGAAATTCGGTAGAAGAGCAGGATTTGAAGTAACCACTGAAGAGGTTTTAGAAAAGGCTGATTTCAGGGTAAGAATTGGAATTATGTTTAATTGTCTTTACTGGCAGAGTGTAATTCTATTGAGTAACAGAGTTGAGATGGTACTTCATATTTTAAGTGCATGTATTGTGCTGAATTGTGGTGCATGGAGATGCTAATCTATAATATGTGACAGAGATCATTTTTTATCCTTGCTGACTTTCTTTCTAGTCTTGCCTCCCATGAGGTTGCCACTGTGGTATGTGTACTTAATTCATCTATTTTCATTATTTGCAGAACGTTAGATTTCTTTCCAACTTCTTGACTGAGGCAGGACTTATCTTCAAAAGGAAACAGGTATCAGATGTTGTACCTAGTGAATCGTATCTGTCAGGTGTTATTTCTTTAAGCTTTTCTGTTCCTCTTCAACTGTAGACCAAAATCAGCGCAAAAGCCCAAAGAAAAATTGCCAGGGAGATAAAGACGGCTAGAGCATTTGGATTAATGCCATTCACTACAATGGGAACAAAATCATTTGTCTATGGGAAAACAATGGAAGCAAAAGATGAAGATTTTGAGTATGAGAGCTACAATGGCCATCCTGGTCCTGATGCAGAGATGGACTTGGATGCAGCTACATAATAGGCAGCATGTTCTTGGGTTGCACGATGGAAATCGTTCACCATTAAAGAACGTTACTCAATAAAACTACTCAGTCATGCATCTGCACCAAGAGTTGGTCTCGAAATATTGTTTGCATTTTGTGTCGATATAGGAAATCCCATTTCATCAATATTGTTAACTTCAAGTTGGAGACTCTTTTTATTAAAAGTTGAAAACTATTAGTCCCTGCAATCTTTCTATCCATGTTGCATATTTGAAACATTCAGTGCTGTTGTGCGTCTACACAAATTAGCCATCTCGCATCATCCAGTCGCACATTCAGACAAGTAATCAGATGCTATGGTTGTGTTTACTTATAATTGCAAATCAGAGAGTAAAAGAAAATGGCATTGTTTCAGAACCATCTGGCTTATTTCATAAACAGAGCATGGTTCTATAAATCTTCTTCAATTCCTACAAAGAAACAGAATGAATACAGAAATCTAAACACACAAAGACAGGAGATGATTCTATAAATCTGTTTAAAAGGAAGCAGACGAAAGTTTTGCAAAATAGAATTGATCCACGAAAAATATAAGTTAGGTACCTCATAAGGAAGTTCCGCACTGGTTAAGATATTACAGAAAAAACTCGAGTAATGGTGAAAGACGAGTGACATCTACACATCAACTAGATCCTTCTTTTCATAAGCCTCCCTAGCTTCTACCAATTCCCGATCATATCTCTAATGGAGGACTTCTACTTGCTCTAGAAATGGTTTCTGTCTATACTCACCCAAATTTCGAGCCATTTCATCCCACCTCCTTCTACACAAGTCACCGGATCTGTGCTCCAGTAAACTGTCCCACTCCACATCTTCAATGCAGCAAGCATCCTGATTATAGAGGGCATCCACAAGTTTATAGTCATCGGTATCCGACCATTTACCTTCAACTACCATGGATGAACATAACTGGTAATACCATTTGTTACAACAAGTGGGGCTGGCACGAGTTCCTATTGCCTCAGATATTGCTCCCCATGCAATATTGTCTCGCAACATACCATGTTTGACCTTCTTTTCTTGTACAGCTTTTAGGATAATATCGTGATTTAACCATATCAAACAACTTTTGAAACTCATCTTGCGTCCAAGCTCCCTTTTTTTCACCACTAAGTTTGTTTCTGCGATATGCATCCTTTACATGTTTCCTGCTTTTGCCGAGAAAATCCCCTAGTTCCCTCCATTTAGGCCCATTTTTCTCATGGAAGCTGAGAATCATGTCAATCTCTTCCTTACTCCACTTTCGATCTTCTGCTCTTTCATAAATTAGATGAGCTCTTTGATAAATGCTCTCAAGTGTTCTCCATGGAATAGCAAGACTGATATCTTTCCAGCAACCTTTCAGCTTGGAGTGTTCCTTGAAATTCATAACCATATTCCTCGCATTTTTCCAATTCTCATCTGAATCCTTATCCTCAGCATTTTTAGCTAAGCCATGCTCCACAATATAGTCATATATAGCTTGCATTATCTTCGCATCTTCTTAAGCTGTATATCGTTTGCCTTGTACTACATCACCTTCACTACTGAGCTTCCGATATTTCAAATGTTCTGGAAAAGTGAAAACTTCCACATTGTCAGAAAATCTTACCCTCTATCTTTCAGAATTGGTCTTTTCAGAAGAATCAGCGGCTTCCACATCTCTTTTCCTCTTCTTCAATGACTTAAAACCTTCCTTTTCATCTACCTTTTCCACTGAATGACCATCAATATTCTTGGAAAGCACCTTTTTCTTCTTACGCTTATCTTTCTTTTTACAATCAGTACCTATATCGGCATCAACAGTCTGAATATTTTCAGATGCAGCAGAACTTGAAATTCCCTGTGATTGTCCCTTTTTAGCACCGCTACCAACTTTCTCAGATGGCATATCTTCCGATGCAACGCCATTGCCAATTTCACCAATTTTCTTCTTCCTCTTATTCACACTAGAATGCTCTTTAGAATTATCCGACTCCATCACCTTATCAGCTTTCAACTGAGCATCTTCAGAAGCAATATCCTTAGAAACCTCACAATTCTTATCCTTTTTCTTCTTTTTCTTCTTCTTCTTGATAGCACTAACATCATCTTCCGCAGAGGCTGTCACACTTTTAGTTTCCGTCCTAACATCCGCAGAAGCACAATCATTATCAGTTTCCCTTCTCTTCTTCTTCTTTTTCTTCTTCTCAACACTATTGTGAATTTCCAGAGAGCTCAACGTATTCATAGATTCATCATCAACATGTTCAGACGCAATTCCATGCCTTCTTTCCTTCATTTTCTTTTCAACACTAGTTTCAATCTCCACAGATCCCATCAAAATGTTCCCATCCAAAACTCCATGCTTTCTATCTTCCTTCCTCTTCTTGACCTTCTTCATCTCACCAGAGTTAACAACAATTTCTACACGATCACCGATAGCCTCCATATCACGGCCAATATGCAGCGGTGAGTATAATCGGAGACGGCGAGGAGACATATTAACCCTAATTCCTACGAGACTGTGTAACCCATACGACATCGTAACGAATTGAGATTTGAAGGAAGAATAATTTATTTTGGACGAAATTACCCTTTGAAGAAGAAACAATGGAATCAGCACCTCAAAGCCACGTGCCAACCTACTGGATTGCGAAGCGTGTAGTACGACGTCGTAATGTTTTGAGTTGTGAAAAGAAAAATATTGCATGTGACGAAAATACCCTTGAGATCATGGAAGAAGGAAGCAACACCTTCTGGAAGAGTCGAGACGATCCACGCACGTATCTATTTATATACAATGTGGTTCGATCATGCAATTGGGATTGGAATTTGGAAGATGATTGAGGTGGTGCTGAAAGATCGTTTAGGAAAGAAGGTACGTGTGAAGTGCAACGAGGATGACACGATCGGGGATTTGAAGAAGCTTGTGGCGGCTCAAACGGGGACTAGAGTTGACAAGATCAGAATACATAAGTGGAATATGATTTACAAGGATCATATAACTCTCCAAGATTATGAAATTCACGACGGTATGGGCCTCGAGTTGTATTATAACTAACTAATCAGTACCATCTTCGTTTGCACAGCACCTCGACGAGCCATGGCGCAACGACTTGAAAACTAAGGTCACAAGAACTCGAAATAATCGAGTTTATTATGTATCGGAATGGTGTTACAATTATTTCAAATAAAACATTTCAATGTTTACTGAAAATTAAACCCGTCTTTGTATGAATGATCGAATACATATAATACACAAGCATTGAATCTTTTAAGCAGCTTAATTGGATTTGGTACTTGTAGGATTGGTCGATGGTCTAGCAGTAGGGTTGATAGCTGAAGGATCTTTTTAGCTGCATCAGCAGCTTCTCTTTCTCTAGCTCGCTGACGCATTATCTCTTGTTTGATTCGCACTCGGTCCTCCAACTTACGAAGCATTTTATATCTGTAGGCTAACCAGAGGCTTAGTCCACCATAAACAACACCATATGATGCCCATACATATGGGTAAGTCTGGATATCTTCTTTGGTCAACTCATATCGTCGTTTGATTGCTTCTATCGTACTAATTGGCTGAGGACTTGCCCCTGCTGGTTCCTGAGGCTGCTGCAGAGCATCTTCATGTTTGTCTTGACTTGTCATCTAATTTATCTATACAATAAGAAGAAGAATTAGACTCAGCTTAAGCAAACAACACGGCAAAGAGTATATTACCAAAACATTGCATATCAATCATATGGACGCTTTCAAATATACATAAACAAACTGCTGTATAGACAAATATCTCTTACTGTATTTTGTGAAAATTCAGGTTTTGGGGACCGTGCTGACTTTGTGGTGGATTTCAGTTAAACCCTAATTTTGACAAATCAAAACGAAACTCAAAACTGAAGCAACTATAAGGAAACACAGGTACAATTGACTGAGATCGGCTAGGGCTAACGTCGACTGAGATTTCCACATTCAGATAAATTTCTGGCTTGAGATTAGGGCATCTCAAATTGGGAACGTTCTCGGCAATTTTGGACGCACCGTTTAGAGAAATATCCGAAGGAGATAGAACAAGCTCGGACTCGATCTCGTCTGGATCGTCTTAGAGAACGTTCTCATACTCTCACTCAGACTCGAATGGGGAAGTTAGACGCCGCGCTGCTTCATCCTCGCTTCAATCGGAAGTTAGGGTCGGTCGCGTTATGTTGTTTGTTTTTTTATTTTAATTTTTGATATTAAACAAGATATCGTTAATTGCTTCTGCGGATGCTCTATATGTTGTTTCTAAATTCCAATTGATATTTTGGTTCAACCGGCTGTAACGGTTCGGTTGGATTGGTAAATTCCAATTAATTTTCTAGTTTAAGCCACACTTTAACTGAAGTGCAATGTTCAATCATTGCCGCTGTAATTGTTTCCAGGAACATAATCTATGAACACATTAAGTAAAGCTTTACTCATTGTCTGGGCGATTGATGCAAATGATTTGAGAGTACATCTTCCAGTAGTTATAAGCAAGTTATATAATGACCATTTTGCATTTATCTTTGAATTGATCAGTCATTATTTACTCATCTCGGTCACAGTCTCACATCACTCTTGTCTTATTTATGAAGCTTACTAGATTGAGAAAGAAGGATGTGACATTGACATAGGAAGGTAAAGCTTCTTCGTGGAAATATCTGGACTTGAAATTGGATGGGGCCAGGTTTATCATAATTTTTCTCTCTGATTGTTATTGTTCTCTTTGACTTGAGTTTTAGCTTTCTGATTCTTTTTCTCAGTTCCAGAATTGGATGGGGCCAAGAATTTAAAAGATTTGTTCTAAGTTGCCGAAAATTCCTTTAAACTATGACGGAGAACATGGTCTGTGGACTCTAAAAAGGAAACTGGTGGTATGAACTTTATATATTTTAGTTGTCAGTTTTTCACAAACTGAATGTTAGTTTGGTGGGATCATAATTCAAATTGCGGAAAAATTGTTCATTCTCCGGGAGATCAAACATTGATATTTATTCTGTGTTCTCTTTATTGACGATTCTATAGGAAGGGAAGTATGTGTACAAGTATATCATTGACGAACCCAAGAGAAGAAGTCCTTGATCACTTTTCTTTACTTGTTATTAAAAGGGTTAATTACAGATGACCACTGTATAATAGATCATATTTCACCCCACCACCTTTATTAATTAAATTTGCATTCAACCACCTTATAATCATCGCCGTTATCAAATAACCACCTATGCTAACGGAGAGGTGGTTAAATGGTAACGGAAGCAATTATAGAGGTGGTGAAGTGAAAATTTATTTATTATATAGGTGGTGTATTGTAATGAAAATATTATTATTATATTAAAAAAGTTAATATATTTAACGGAATCTTTGACGGACCAGTGACAAGTGGTTATTTGGTAACGGCAAACGTTATACAGATGGTTGAATGCAATATTACAATATAAGGGTGGTGGAATGAAATATGGCCTATTATACAGGTGGTCATCTATAACTAACCCTTATTAAAACCTATCAAACCTTCAATCTACAATCCCCCCAAACTCTTTTATGTTAAGCAAACTTAGGTAATTCTCAATTAGTTAACTATCACCTCTTCTCTTAGGTTCGACCCTAGGTCTCCTAGGTTATAAATGTGTTTGATGCGTGACGAGGATAAGTGTTTTCCACGAATACACCCTAAATTGCACACGTCAATCAGAATAGCTTATTTATGAACATTAATCCTAAGTTCAATTTTCATTCCATGCTTACGACTAAGAGATTCATCAATATGGAGGCCTCAATCTATTGGCCTCCCTTAAACAATGGACTCCCCTCAATTTCTCAATCTATTGGGAGAGTTAAAATCACTTAGGTCAAGTAAACTAGTCATCTAACTCAATCCTACACTTTCATGTCAAGATCAAGGTAGATAATCATGCAAGGCATTCTAATCAACTTAATATCAACTTTTATTGCATATATCATTGATTAGGTTCAATTAATTACACTTTAGCATTTTAACAAACACTTAATGTGCAACATATAATAGATGTAGCCAATGCATATAATTCACATCAAATTTCATTGCATAACAAATTAATCATCATCCAAATACATGCATGCAACCTAGGGATCCACAGGATCCCTAACCAATCACTACTCACTACTCATACTATAAATGAAAGCAACAACAATTGAAATGTATGAAAACATGAAATTAATTGCACACTAGAGTTGTAGAAGAGATGTGGATGCTTGATCTAGGGTTTTTGATCGAACTACGAAGTCAAGGCCCCGAGTTTGAAATGATCAAAAAGTTTATATAGTCGGTGGTCCTTTCCCTAGCAAAAATGTCCTCGGCCGAGCAAGATATTTGGGGGAAAATCTACTCGGCCGACTAGAATCTCCTCTGCCCGAGCAGATTTGAATGTGGCGCGATTTGGGTCCTCGGCAGACCAACTTGTGCTCAGCACGGTACTTTTTGCTCAGCCCGAGGAAAACTTTCTGAGCATTCTTGTATCAATCCTTGTTGACTTCTGGGCCGAGCAGAATTATCCTCGGCCGAGTAGAATTCCTTTGATCAATCCCTTGTTCAGGTCGGCCGAGCACATTCTTCATGGGCCGAGCAGATCATGTTGTGCAGCATCCGAGGAAAGTATACACTTCTGGTCAGCCGAGCAACTTTTGCATGTGTATTTCTGCCGGTCGAGGTGATCTCAGATCATTTGGTTCATATTCCTCGGCTGACTTGATCTGCTCGCCACCTTCTAGGACTTGCTCGGTTGGCTTCAATTTTGCTCGGGAGAGTAGAATCTCCTCTTGGGCAACTTGACTTGTATTTTCATCCTTTTTGCTCCATTTTGTGCTTTGTACTCTCTTTGATAAAGTTTGAATAAAATCTACATAAAACACAAAAGAGTATCAAATTCTTCACAAAATAATCGAAAACTAGCAAGAATCAAGCATAGGAAGTGTACAAATACTTGCGAATTTGCACACTTATCAAACACCCCACACTTAATTCTTGTTCGTCCCGAACAAGTTAGCATGAATAGAGCAAATGATGCATGATAGAACTCATGAATATTTCAAAGATCAATCCATATATATGAGAGTGAAAATCAAGCACCAAGTGAAAGTTAAAACCTAAGAAATGGAATGCAAGCTATAAACTACTCCTAACTCACTTTCGTAGGAATCACGGATGCATTTAGCGTATGCATCAAGCCTTTAAACCTCTAGGCTGCCCTAGTGGACGAGTTGTAGTCTCGTGAGAGTTTTCCAAGAGGGAGTACTCACAAATCCCGTTCACAATCATCCATTAACAATGCATACCAATCAAGAAGCAACTAAGCAAGATTTTAAGCATTTTAACTCGTAGCAAGCATGGAAATTCGTAATTCATTCATATCACACAAAAATTGGGAATCATGTTATTCTTCACAAGCAACATTTAACAATCTTTCCATCATAGCTAGAATTTACCAAAGCCATTGTTTATGCTTCTTGTCATCACACAACTCATAAAGAGAATTTTAGCATTCATGGAAGTTTGTCTAGCCAATCACTTATGCTTGCAAAGGGCAAGTACATAGGCTCATGACATTAAACTCATTCTCAAGTATATGACTACACGTCATGATCCATAAGAGAAGAGGAGTTTAGACATAGAAAGATTAATAGCTAGACATAGAATTCTCACTTGTGTTGCCATGAAGAACAAGGGTCATCCAAATAGACAAATCAACCAAGCAAATGCACAATCTCAACTTGCAAATACACTCACAATATGCATAAGGGCACAAAGTCAAGAATCAATGCGAGTTACCATTCAAGCTTCTCTTTTATTCTCTTTTTTTTTTGCTTATTCAAGTACTTTCGGGGGGAAATTACCTTCCTAACCCCGGCACTTGAATAACATTTCCATAAACAATTTTTTGTGTTAGTGCAAGTATTTTGAGGGGGAAATTACCTTCCTAACCCCGGCACTTGCACTACGATTCCTTTTATTTACTTCTTTGAAGTAGGAATTTCTAGAGTGAGCTTTGGGCCGAGCAGATCATGTTGTGCAGCATCCGAGGAAAGTATACACTTCTGGTCGACCGCGCAACTTTTGCATGTGTATTTCTGCTCGGCCGAGGTGATCTCAGATCATTTTGGCTCAGATTCCTCGGCTGACTTGATCTGCTCGCCACCTTCTAGGACTTGCCCGGTTGGCTTTAGTTTTGCTCGGGAGAGTAGAATCTCCTCTTGGACAACTTGACTTGTATTTTCATCCTTTTTACTTCATTTTGTGCTTTGTACTTTCTTTGATAAAGTATGAAAACAATCTACATAAAATACAAAAGAGTATCAAATTCTTCACAAAATAATCGAGAACTAGCAAGAATTAGGCATAGGAAGTGTACAATTACTTGCGAATTTGCACACTTATCACTCTATCTAGTTCAACCTTAGTTTCAGCGGATCCTCTTCGTTTATTAGTGTACGTAAATGTGCCTCCCATAAGCTCAATGTACCTCATTTGGCATTCAAGCAATGCATCATTAAAAGCAAACATTTGACTCCTGACTCTTGTCCTTCCACCCCACATTTCCTGTTGAGTAATGATTTCATTGAAGTCCCCCATTACTAACTGTGGTCCACTGTCCTGATCTCTTAAGGTACTAAGTAATTCCTAGTTGTGCCTTCTCATATTTCCCCACGCAACATCGCATCAATATGAAATCTTGAGCAGGATTTCACTGTTATATCCACCTCCTCATTCCAGAGTAATGCAAGTCCCCCTGACAGTCCAAGGCGACCCACAGCAAAATAAGTTTTGAGTCCCAATTTCACCCTTAGCCACTCCCAGTCCTTTGTTGGTAATTTCGTCTCGATTAAACACACCACCCGAGGCTTATAAGACCTGCATAGGTCTTGCAGTGCACGAACTACACGCGGCCGCCCCAAGTCGCTATAGTTCTAGGTGATGAGCATCATTTCTTCCGGCGAGACCTGTCTCCGGCCTCCGCCAGTTCTGATATATAGATAGGTTGACACTCTTCCATCCCATCTCCATCTCCACGACCACATCCTACAGCAAATTGTCACATTCTTCCACATTCACGTACCTAGCATCTCCCTCGTCCTTCCTTCAACGATTCGAGCCTGCAATTCTTATCTATGCACTTTCGCTTGTTCCGCCATGATTCCTTTTTGTTTGGGTTTTTTTTTTCTATTTATTTTATTTACCAACCCAAATTGTTGTCCTAACACCATAGTATCTTTCTCCAAACTTTTAGGGCTTGTTATATTTTTCAGTTTGTTCACGACTAGTTTTGGGCCATTCCTTTCGGCCCACAACTCTTGGTCACGTTCCTGAAATTGACTTTGACTTTGCTTATAACGTACAATCTCCTTGCCTTTCTGTCTTCCTACTGCTTGTGTCTCGGGTTGTTCAAGATTATCATTGATAATGCACATTAATACTGTGTTTTATTGCCTTTACACTATGCTTGTTTATATATTTTCTTGTATAAGATTACGCTTGTGATGTAGTTTTGTATTTCAGAAAAGATTATGAGCTAAGAACGAATGTGCATTAAAGACAGATGATTTAGAAGCTTATTTTGCAAGAAAAGAACAAAGGATCAAGCTTGAAAAGGAATGAGTAGAACGCGGTCGTTTTGACCAAGTGCGCGCAATTGAAGTCGCGCACACACACACGAGGATCGCGCGTCGTGGATGATGACGTCAATACACAGAAGATGATGTCAGCAACGCGCATAATATTTCCTATGCGAGTTTTTAGGGATGAACATAGAAATTCAAGATTATCTAATTCCAAATTCAAGCTTAGAAACCCTAAAAGCTTTGTATAAATAGGAAGCATTAGCTGAGTAGTCCACATGCTTACTTGTGCTTACAAAGTCAATTTAGAGAGCTAATTGAGACGGATGTTGTTACTCTAAGGATTCGCGCAAGCTGTGACGAGCGAGTAGAGACTGACGCGCAATAGAAGGCTGACGCGCAGACTGGACACCTCCGCTAAGCTCTACTTTGTTCTTACTGTTTTGACTTGTTGTTTACACACAGATTTTGAGATTTCTAATAAAAGCATGTCTTGCTAACTTGCTTTATATGTTTAGACTTTAACTTGTGAACATTGTGTTTTGAGGTTTTGTTCATAATGCTTGACTTGTTTAGTATTAATATTCCAAGCTTATTGCATGATAGCTAGATTAGATAATAAAGCGAAGCCTTGAACCGCAGACTTAGCTATATAATTTATTATCTATTGTTAAACTAATCAGATGGACTTGACGGTTGATAAGGCACTTTCATATGATATTTTATGTCCTTTACACTATGACTAGTCAAATGTGATACCTCTTAGAGAACGAACAAATTACTTTGCCAGCAGGTCGCCCTCAGTTCCAGCATTGCTACAGGTTTCAACAAAGTGAGCGATGTGCTGCTTTGGATTGCCAGTGCCATCGAATTGTTGAAATTCGGGAGGTTGATAACTTATAGACATACACATACTATCAATTTTCTTGGTGTACGGTTTACTGTAGCGTGAACTGCTTGAGGAGTCTCCAGTCATCTGATTCTTTACCTCATTTTCCACCATAAGTTGCAGCTGCTTCTCGTTGTATGCAATGCTTTTGTTCTTCGCAACTTCTTTAGGAACGATCTTGTGTGCGTCATTTTCATCCAATGCGACTTCGTGATCGACTTCTTTATGCTTCTCTTTTTCGCATAGCTCGCTCAACTCTTTTCGAAGATCTTCGAGCTTTTTGTCACCTTCTTTGCTGTCTTTAATAACTTGTCCAAGCATTTTTTTCATTTCAAGCATTTGCTCTTCAACGGTTTTAACCTCTATTGTCATACGGTTGCAACACTAGGGTCAACAAATTCATTTTTCTTTAATGAGGATGACATGATCTTAGGTGAAGATGTAGCAGCAGTCCTAGCGATATCGCTCTCCTTGCGCTGAGGAGCGTTAGAAGTTATCACAGCTGAAGCTGCTGCGGCAACAAATGTAGCAGATAACATGCGCTCACACCTTGGTACCTTAGCAGCGGGCAAGTTAGTAACAGCCGAATTGACAGCAATTTTGTGTGTCATGCTTCTTGTGCAGACGCCACTTGGTTGTGCGTCGGTGATAATTTGTTGTGCTGCAACAGCTTGCTTGGGAGCCGAAGGACAGGTTGTTTGTGCAGACATTGTTGTAGTTAGATTACATCGTTGTAGGGATGAGAGGTAGAGATTTTCACTCGGGTTCACCAAATTTGTAACAAGCGATATTTCGTATAAATACAAAATAAAGGACAAATGATTTGTTTTATTGATTACATCTTTGAGTAACTGTAGCAAGCGGTACGCTGTGTACTTGTTGACTGTAGTAAGCTATGTGTTTCTCAGAGAAGTCTTCTTTTTTGAATTTTCAGGATCCCTTCAAATAAACCGGGAGTCTTCTATTTATAAGGAAAAATCTTTATTGGGCTGAGCTTGACTTATGGGCTTGTTTGTGGCCCAATGACCTATTTATTTTATTGGGGTGCAAAATAATTAAAATGAATTAAAATTTATTATTAATTAAAATAATTATTTATCTTTATTTTCAGCATTTTTAATGCCTACAATTGGATTGAGATGAGATAATGAATAGATGTGTGGATTTAATCTAGGAATCGGATTGATTAGAGCACAAATAGTAGAGGATTATATTGAGATTAGGGTTAGTGAACCGACAACATTGGTAGGATTTGGAGGGAGGGGAACATACGCCAGAGGGTTTAGGGTATTTAATTTTGTTAATTTAAGGTTTTTCTTAAATGTTTAGGTATTAATGCAAAATCAATCAATAATTTAATTAATGCTAAATTAGTGATAATAAAGTCGACCAACAATCTAACAAAAAAAGTTGACGGACTATGACGTAACAATGACATGGTGGAAATATTTGAATTGAATAGTGATTTCAAATTGATCTATTGGACGGGTTATTTTCGGCGCCTAACATAATAACGTTCTAGATCTCGATTTCCAAAATATCTCAACTAACTTGAAAGTTAATTATTTTGATACCTTTATCAAATCTAATTTCTCTTACTCCTAAAATAAAAATAAAAATTCATAGTTTGATTCACTTGAACAAAGCTAAATGACCAAAATTCCTAAATTGTATTTCTAATGAATCAATAGAGTGTTGCGTACGTGTGATCTCTGGCAACTTACTTGAAAATATACATCAAGGACATTTAGTTCCTGAAATGAGTTAACAAACTTGTACGTACGCTGCATTGTTATTTATATTCACAAGTTGACTATCCATCGTCACATACAATTTCACATGTTGCATTCTGTTTAGAGCGTTATGATTGACTATGGAGTGACCGAAGAAATTTCAATTTTCTAATGCTTACGGATTGTTAAGTTTAAAATTAAGCAAGCTAAGATTAGGACAAGGCCTGATTTATTGGTTAAACATACATTTAATAGGAAAGGGTTTGGTTCCGGTACAAACCACATTTAAAATAAAAACTTAGAACCAATATAAACCACACGATCAAACAATTCAATGGATGTGATTAATGACATTATTAATATGGTAATTACTATCATCAATCAATATGAGGGGCACACTTGTCAATTCAATTTTTATAATTGATAATTAATGATTTTTTGAAAGTGTATTTATATATTTTTATAAAAAAGTGCATTACAATATTTTTGCAAAAGTGCATTAAAATATTTTTTAAAAGTGCATTACAATATTTAAAAGGTGCATTACAATATTTTAAAAAAAGTGCATTAAAATATTTTTTAAAAAGTGCATTACAATCCGCATATTAAAAAAATTATTACAATTATTTAAATTTTGATGCATTTTTTAAATTTCTAGTGATGCACTTTTTATTAAAAAATTGACGCACTTTTAAAGTATTTAGTGATGCACTTTATATATCCACTAATTTAAAATTTTAAAATAAATTATATAAACTAAATTTTTTATGTAATTTAAAATAATCCATTTATTAACTATATTGATCTGAAATGACAAGTGTGCCCTTTCATCACTAAAAATAATTAATATTTGATTAATGAGGTCATCAATCCAAACCATTTAATTCCTACATCTTAAGACTCACATTAGTTCTAAGTTTTCATTTTAAAATAGGTTCTCATTTGAACCTTTCCCTAATAGGAAATATATGTTTCACAATTACTCAAAAAAACATGTTTAGTTTCTGGTATCTTATTTAGTTTAGTGTAAAATAATGGAAACCACTAATAAGTTTCGTCTTTTTCTCCGAATCATCCTTATCTTCAAAATTAATTACCTTTATGCTTTCATTAGGTTTCCGTAAGTATTTAAATGAAAATCAATTGAGAATATTGGAAAACTCAGAAAAAAAGCATGCTAAATAAATAAAACTAAAATTAAGATTGATAATTTTTACACTTTTAATTTGAAATTATGTACAATACTTTTTATTCATGTGATTTGAATTCAAATTTGAAACCAAAATATTAATAAAAATATAACGATCATTGGATTCGGGTGTTGTTGCGTTGAATAATTTATAGTGGTCGTATTTATTGAAAGTTTTAAATGAATATTTTTCATAAAAAATGTATTTGTTAAAGTAAACGGTTGAAATTAAATTATTTTTGATTACTTGGGCAGTTGAAATTGCAAAAAAACACGAGTTTGAAATTGATATTTTTAGTTAAAATCTCATTCGTAGGATTATTAGTAATCGGCAATCGAGATTTTGTCACGATGTCGTACATATACTATATTACTTTAAAAATGAGTCTAAAGAAACACTTTAAGGCATAGAATTTTTAATTATATTTTTTTCTATTTTATGGGTTTTTCATATTTACTACATTTTGAAATTTATTGACTTTTTTAATTATAACTTCTTTAACTATCCTGATTTTTATTTTTAAAATTTGTTCATGAATTGTCTAATTTTCTATTTTTCTATTTTTCTATTTTTCTGATTTATCTTATTTTAGTGGATTTTAAAATATATTATTTTTATAAATACTTAACAAATTCCTAAAGATAGTGGATGATAGGTATTTCTGAAATCTTAAAAAACATATAGGTGATTTTTGGTTAAGTTTATAAATAAGGGTGGTACGATGACGAAACTTATGGGTGCTTTCTGATGATTTACTCTAAATATAAACTACGTGCATATGTTTTTAACTTAAAAATTAAGTTCTCTAATACTCATGTATTAGAATGTCTTTAAAAATGTGATGTAACGTGAATGATATATTATAATAATTATTTATATATGTAAAATGAGAATGGATCAAATGAAAAGTGCTACTTTAGTTATAAAATGCAAACAGATCTAAATCATCTATTTAATTACATCTGACGGTTGCAATCTAATCTAATTAGTTAATATATTTAATCCACAAAAGGGTAAAGTTGGAAAACATATAGTAAAATATATTTACGAATATCTTAATTAATTCTAATCCCTTATTTTATGGTAACCGACATTCAAATCAATTAATAATTAATTAAGAAAGTCTGATGATCAACTAATCAAAGTTAGAAGATATATATTTCGTAAATGAAATGTTTAGATTTGTTTACACGATTTTCATTAATCTGGTCTTATTCGGAGTTGGCATAGTCCATAAACATATACAAGTCGCTGCATTCGATAATCATAATAGTTTTAGTTTAAGTTCATTATTTGTCTATATTTGCTTCATGAATCATATTATAGAAAATCATGAATCATATTATAGAAAATCATGAATCATATATATTTTATAACTAGAAAGTTTAGTTCGTTATCTATTTTTGTTTACATTGTTGTTCCAATATATTTATTCAGGTTTTCGTATCCACAGGTCTGTTTTCGTATTAATAATATATTTGTTCGTATGATCCATAAATTGAACACTTCTGATTCGTGAATCATAACATAGCAAATAATGAATCATAGATTTCATATTATAGGTAACAGTATTTATAACAGCTGATGAATCATATAACAGCAAATGATGAATCACAGGCGGATTAGAACGATGGCCAGCTCGTTTTTTTCACTAACCGCTTGTCTCTCCCTTTTACTCTTACTCCTACGTTCTGTCGCAGTACATATAAAAACAATCAATAACCAACATGTGACAAAAAATTTACGTGCAAAAAATTTATGAACCAGAATATGACACATGAATCTACACATGATTCAAGATTTGATACAATATGATTCACGAATCATATGGGGTCATTTTATGAATCATGCACAACGTTTAGTGTTTTGTTAGATATATTTGTTTCAATACGATTACACGCATGATTCATGCTTTCATAAACTATGATTCAAGAATCATATGTGGTCTTTTATACTTCTCTTCTCCACATGATAAACAAATAAGAAGATAAACAGTGTACACGTTATACATCAATAAGAAGGTAGATAGTGATTCATGTGGGCACTGTAAATGTGGCCCCATGTTGAAGACGAAAACCCATAATAGGTGCTGCCTAAATGAAGCTTGATATCAAATGAATTACTACTAGGTAAAATTATCTTCAGACCCCCTCAGGCCTCAACAACTCCAATCATCATACCAATTCGTCTCATGAGTCCACTGTGTCGAAGTCTAAACTAGGCGTACCTTCTCTACCAAAAATTCCTAAGACTAAGCGTATGTATGATCATTGTACATTTACTATCTATTCTATCCACCCAATAACAATCCTCAATTTACACAAATCATAAAATCCAAATGCCTTTCAGTGCGCACTTCAATATTTCTTCCCAAATCTTTTTGGAGTCATCCTCGCGGCGACGGCGCGACCAGCAAATAGCCTAGGGTGTTGCAAATCTACACGGCATCAATATAATCGACACTCGATTTCGATTTTGCGTACCTGAGATTCTCCAATTAAACCTAGGGTTTCAAATCCAACGAGTATGAGTCGCGGATGTCTTCGATTGAATGATACACGAATCGTACAGCGCTGGGGTGATGTCTCTCAATGATTATGCAGATTCGGAGTTTCAAACCGAAGCCGATGATTTTGGAAAACACGATTTCTGAAATATATGAAACCGATTGAATTTGGTCAATTATTTTGACTAATTTGCCCTTCCACGAATATATAAATTATATTTCATATTTAATCTTTCGTATATTTGTAATTCGACCCCAAATTAATAGCCGTCAGATCTGTCCTATTTAATGGTCTAGATCTGTTTGCACTTTATAACTAGGTGTTACTTTTCACCTGATCTTTACTCATGTAAAATAAGGGTTGGATAATGCATAAACTGAATTGAATGATAAAACAAATATAAATAAACTGAATGACTAAAACAAATTAGGAGATATAAACTACAACCCGCATATGTTTTGAACTTGTAAAACAAGTGATATAATAATTATAAAATCATATCTTGGTTAATAAATAAAATATTGAACTAATTAATTTTATTTATACTAATAATTGATGCACAATAAATTTGTGCAAATAGAAATTCAATTGTATTATATGGTAACCTTCTATTTTTATTTGATTTTGATTTTGTCTAATTAATTAATAGGAGGGTAAACTTGAAAGAAAAATATTGGTTTCAGCTTAATAGCCTTTTGGTACATCAAGTGTTCCCCACAATACTTGACCTATTATTGTGATGTCGTATTATATGTTGCATTCAATGTGCATAAAGGAGTTTAATATTCTTATTTTGTTAATCTTTGGACCCAAAAACCTCCATAAAAATTTTTGAATATTTTCGTGAGGCCTTTGATCGATCAGATGAACATATTGTGATATACAGGAGAGTCATCTTCCAATTGCCTTCCAATTTTAACCACCCCCTTGGCGTCGAGCAGCGTATAAATTTCATGGAAAAACTGAACTAAAAGAAGAACCACAAATTATAGATGGTAACGAAATGCTGAATGGATTCCAACTTCATAAATATTCAATTGTTAGTTACCATCCAAGGTACAAGCGAGGAGTTGCTTCGAATAGGTTGTGTTGGACTCACAAATATATAATGAGATTCAAAGTAATTTCTTGTTGGGAGACATTGCAGCAACCTTATTTGTTGGATGTGATACATTTTGAGAAAAATATGTTTGTAATATTATTGACATTATACTTTGTCTAGAAGGTAAGTCAAAAGACGGACTTAAAGCTATAAAAGTTTGGATGAAATAAGGACTTCATCTAGATATGCAATTAGATGGTGAGGAGTCTTCTTCAAAGAGGGGTAGAATATCTTTGGCAGCATACACAATTTCAACCGAAGATAAGAAAGAGATATTAGAGATGGTGCAAGATGTCAAGTACCCAAGTGGTTTTTATGCCGGAAACTTGAGGAATAATATTAATGTTCCCGAAAAATTCATTTGGCTAAAAACACATGATTGTCATGTGATTATGCAACGTCTACTTCATGGGGTTATTCATATCTGCCTCTACACGTGGTACATCCTATTTTAGCACTAACATCATGTTTGAAAAATTGTGTTGTTGAGAGTTAAAAAGAGAAGATATTTTAAAGGTAAAGAGAGACAATGTATTGGTTTTACGCAAGTTGAAACAAGTTTCTCTACTATTTATCATTATCATATTTCCCAGATTCTTGATCAAGACCTTGATCAGGGCTGTCAATAAAGGTGGCATGCATTTTGTACAGACTTACTCTAAAATTAATGCAGTTGCAGAGAAACAGGGAAGTCTGGATCAGACTTTGATTTGAGATTCAAGGCTAGGCCATATTGGTAACAATAGTCTAACATAGCTTCATAAGTCAGGTTTGATTGATTTTATGCATGTTAAGCTAGATTCTTGCTAAACATGCATTCTTGGTAAAAGACTTCACATTCCTTTAATCGATCATAGTTTAGGGCTGATTCTCTGTTAGAATAGCATGCTGACCTTTGGGGTCCAACACCAGTACCTACTATAGGAGGTAAGAATTATTTTATTTCCACAATAGATCATTTTTCAAGCAGGTTTGGGTGTTTCGGTTAAAATATAAAATGAAGCATCTTTTGAATAAAGAACTGGAAAACTTAGTAGAAAATCAAACATATATGTACATGCCATCCCTCTCAAGCATATATACATGCCATCCCTCTCAAGCATATATACATGCCATCCCTCCCAAGCATATATACATGCCATCCCTCTCAAGCATATATACATGCATCCCTCCCAAGCATATATACATGCCATCCCTCTAAAGCATATATACATGTCATCCCTCCCAAGCATACATGCCATCACTCCCAAGCATACATCCCTCTCAAGTTCAACTAGCATTTTAACTAATGTTCTAAATCAGAAAACTTCAAAATCAACTGTCTAACAATAATAACTATGTTTCCTTATATAGGGAAACAACAAAAAACATAGAAACAAAAATAATAAAATATTTGAAAATAATGGAAAAATACTAAAAATTCGAAATAAAATAGTAAATGATCGAATTTGCCCAACAAAGACCATTTTGTTTGTCCGGCTCGTCGTTCTCTTCGAAACGATCTATTATGGGTCCAATTCTGACATCGGGAGCTCAAAAACTGCTAAGTTAAGTTAAACGATATAACGTGCACCTTCTTACAGTGATTCATTTTATTCCAAAATTCAGCATCCTCTGTTCTGTATCAAGGGCTTTAATAAGTTAAGTTAAAAACCAGCGTATTATTATTTTTACTTAGTTTCAAAAAATTTAAATAAAATTATTTTTAGACAGCGCTTTTATGAAAAGGCGCTGCGTTAAATATTTGACAGCGCTTTTTATATAAGCGCTGTTTTAATTAGTATTTTTAACAGCGCTTTTTTGGAAATGAGCTGTTAAATATATTACTTAAGACAGCGCCTAATAATATAAGCGCTGTTGTATATTTTATACAGCGTTTTCTTAAGAAGCGCTGTGTTAAATACATTTATTACAGCGCTTTATATTTAAAGCGCTGTGAAATATCTAATTTTTTTAACAGCGCTTAATAACAAGCGCTGTTGAAAATATAATCTGTACTAGTGATATTTAGAATGAAACGTCTGAGAACTGATAATGGTCTAGAATTTTCAAATAAGTAATTCAATGAGTATTGTTCTAAAAATGGGATGAAAAGAGACTTCACTATTCCTTATGCCCCTCATCGAAATGGGATTGCTGAGAGAATGAATATGACTTTATTAGATAAGGCTAGATGTCTTCTTCTTAGCTCTGAAATGAAAAGTTCCCTCACACCCATAAAGATCAATGCAACGACATTCAATAACATATAAAGACATAAGACTTAACTTGTGTGTGTACATTCCACCAACAAAATCAATAAATCTATAAACAGGCATAGCAGAAGATAAGTATATATATGAAAGGAACAAACACTTCAATAAGATGCAGTTTTCCCCGACAATAAGTCCACACAGTTCACTTAGTAGACTATCCAGTGAGCGTGCCTCTAAAGTCTAAGAACGCGTTTTGCAAATTGTGATCAACAGTGACGGCTTAACTGTTTAAAGTTGTAGACATCATAACTATATATGACCCCCCAATACGTCCAGACAGGATATACTTTTAGTATTAATTTGAGAAACAACGAAATTCATTCTTCTTAGATAATTGATGCATTCACTCTACTTTAAATCTGTTGCAATCCCACATTGGCTAGATGGGTAACCATCTAGTGGGATATAAGATCAAGGGGTTCCCTCCCATAACAGACTAGTCTATTGTGGCGAGTTCTTCCCCTGAGCTTGTGTCCCTAACAAAATCACTAGCGTATAAAAAAAATTTGATAACCACCTTTATAATATTTTCTGTTTATTTTGAATTACCTAAATTTAGTTCCGTTAAGATCACCGTTAACATTGATTTAATTTTTGTTTTGTTATTATTGAATTCTAATTTGTATAAGATATATGTAATAAAACAAATTTTGAAACAAAAATCATAAAAGTGAAAATCTGAATGTGAAAACCCTTATTCGTTCCTGAATGTCGCTTGAAAAACTCTAATTATCAATCCTAACAATTTCCGATTCCAACATATCAAAAACTCGATCTTTATGATGTCGGAGAGAGGTCAAACCCACTCCACAATTTCGAACTCCTGTCGCGGCTCAGATGGGGCACGCAGAGATACCTGCTCTGCACGATACCATTTTGTTATAAAAATGAGATCCCTGGTCACTGATTAGTGCCTTGGGTACACCATAACTACAGAAAACTTTAGTGCGTAAAAAGTCAGTAACAGTCTTTGCATCATCTTTCCGTGTAGCCTTCGCTTCAACCCATTTGAATACATAGTCAATTTTTATAGGTTAATTTGAATTGTATCTTTTGGTTTCATATTACTATAACTTTGAGCTCCACCTGTGAGGTTTTCTTAGACTCAACAATATTTTTGTTTACTCTTACTTTGGCCACACAATACTTCGCTCCTGAATTCAATATCTCAGGTCTGGCATGCATCTCTGACATTATGGTCTTTTCTTTTATGTGACAGGTTGATCAAGAACTTGAAGAACTAATATCAAGAATTAAGTTACACGAAGAAGATACTGAATTTTGGAAACGTCGGTTCCTTGGGGAAGACATGAATAATGGCCATAGCAAGCTTACTGAGACTGATTCAGACCTTTCAGATATTTTGGTTGATGCTGAATACGTAGAAGATGCTGAAAAGGAGTTGGATAATGACGAAGGTGATGACGGTGATGAAGGCGAGGAAGAGGAAGAAACAGGAGTTGAAGTCGAAGTGGAGACTGAAGCCGAACAAATTGAAACCCAAGTTGAGGATAGGATCAAGATTAAGGATGGTGACACTTCAAAGCCTCCTCAAATGATAGGCGTGCAACTATTAAAAGATATCGTCACATCTACAAGATCGAAGAAGTCTAGGAGGAAAATATCCAAATTATCAATGGAGGTAAGCGTTTTATGTAACTCTTAGGTGCACTTTAATGATATATCAGTTTAAAATGCAATCTACACGGCATTACTTTTCCAATCTTTTGGATGGTCCAGTTAATGTGTAAATTCTTAGTGAAATTTTAATTTAGACTGAGCTTCAAAAAAGGAGGCGGCGTTCTTTATTCTAAGCTTTGTTGTAAATAGTTGAAACAATTATCAAGTCCATATATATAAGAAAATAAGTACTGGTGTAAATTCTAATTTGTACTCGAATTCCTTACATACTCAACAATATAAATTTCTCCTGCAATGCAAAACACTTTTTCATTTCATATCTTGAACACCAATACAATTGCAGGATTTTGATGATGATGACTGGTTCCCCGAGGATATATTTAAGGCATTCAAGGAGCTAAGGAAAAGAAAGGTCTTTGACGTTGAAGATATGTATACGATTGCCGATGCGTGGGGTTGGACATGGGAGAAGGAAATTGAAAACAAGGCTCCTCGACGTTGGAGTCAAGAACTGGAAGTTGAATTGGCTATAAAAATTATGACAAAGGTATGCACTTGGTAATTTGAATTTACGCACTTGGATCATTTGTTTGGCATATTATTTAGTAGGGTTAATTACAGATGACCACCCGCATAATATGCCATATTCCATGCCACCACCTCTATATTGTAATATTACATTCGACCACCTTTATAATTAAAAACTTTCCAAAGAACCACCTCAGTTAACGGCGGTTAACGGAGAGGTGGTTAAATGGAAACAAAATTGATTATAAAGGTGGCGAAGTGGAAACATATTTATTATAGAGGTGGTTATCCGTAATAAAAATGCTATTATTATATTAAAAAATTAATATATTTAACGGTAACGGTGACAGTACAGTGCGTGGGTGGTTGATTGGAAATTTTATACTTATAAGGGTGGTGGAATGTATTATTACAATATAGGGGTGGTTTGGTGGAATATAGCATATTATACGGGTGGTTATCCGTAATTAACCCTATTTAATACATACAGATCTAGATATTATCTGTTTCCCATGACGTGTAATTTCGATACTTTTAGTTAATTGGTCTGTTAGATTGTTAACATTAATTGAGACTGGCATGTTTTGAATCAGTCTCCTGATTTTCTTTTAATGTAAAAAAAGTAAGATTACTGTAAGCTTTTGAGCCCGCTAATTTTAAATGCAATAGTCAATAGATGATGTTGAGATGTCTTATAGTTTTCCACTTCGATTGCACACCTCAGGTGATAGAATTAGGAGGGAAATCGACTATTAGAGCCCCTCTCCCTTCAGCTTTCTTGAAAATATTATAGACAGCCCACAGTCTGAATTATATCTTTGGAAGGTAACAAGCTGAACTAAATTATAACTAGTAGTTTTCCCATAATTCTTTCACATCACTCACACAGTAGCTGATACTTTTTCCCTCTTTCCATGTTCATTTCAACCCTTTGTATGATGAAGTTATCTTATTATGCTTCGACCTCGGCGAACTTGATGCAGCCATTGTAATAGTAGCAGACATGGAGACTACTGGAATCAGCATTCCATACCAAACTCTAGATAGAGTCATATTCGCCAGACAGGGAATCGACACTAATGGCGAAGACACTTTACTATTGCATCCCCTTAAATATTCTTCTTTCCATGTATTTATGATAACTGGAAAAGTCCCCTTAAATATTTTTGGAAATATTTTTTGGAAATTTAGAGAGACGTTGAGGGCCGTTATTAAGCCGTTGAGAAAAGATAACGAATTAGTTTGATCATAAAATAACCGACGATGTTTCATAGCGCCTAGGAGTCATCATTTGACCCTAGGGTCAAAAAGCCCTAAGGGCGGCTCTGACCCTACCCGACCCGAAGCCCTACCCGGCCCTGATATGGACCCGGTCTCGATCCTGTCCTAAGGCCTTAGAGCAGGGTAAGGGTTGAAAAAAAAACTCTGACCCTGCCTTTTGACCCACCCTTTGACCCTGCCCTGACCCTGCCCTACCCCAACCCTAACTTAATCCTTATTTTTTCACTAAATATATCATTAACTAACTTTTATATATAACAAATAGTCAAAACTTAATATTTTTAATCAACTTATATAATTCAAGCTACAAATTTATTAACATATTAAATTAATTAAAAAATAAGTCAGAGTTTTTTCAAAATTATTATACGTATTTACACTATTTTGACCTAATCTGACCCTTAAATAGAGGGTCGACCCTGCCCGGCCCGGGCGACCCTTTCAAGCTTGCGTGCTGAGGTTAGTATAGGAACCGTTCAGAACCGAAATTGTGACTGAAATCTGATCAGAGTCAGCCTGAGAAGTGGCTGCAAATTGCAAATTTGGACTTTTTTTTATACATAATTGTAGCTTTGGACTTGATGTTGTCTGCTGAGGCACATGATTTTAAAATGAAGTTGGGCCGTGTGGCCCAATGCCAAGTAAATGTTGCACCATGTTTTTAATGGAATGGTGCGTTTTGGTTAAGAAAGGGCAGCAGCGTGAAAACTTAGCGATAGAGGATTTCGCGATTAGGGTTTCGAACGACGAAGCAGCGATGGAATTCGAGACCGATTGAAGGCGATTGAGACGATAGGGTTCTTCAAGTTGCTTCGTCGGATTTCGAGAGTTGGATTGGTGACGGTTCCGAGAGCTGTTGTGCGCGGATATGAAGACTTCCAGTGGATGCGAATTCTGATGAAAATCAGATTGGATGCCGATGAAGTTCTTCGCTTCTGGTCCAGGTGCTTTCGTTTCAGTTCATTCAGTCTTGTATAGTTTGCTTGAGTCTTGCATTAGTTTAGGTTACTCATTCTTGGATTGTTAAGTTTTGAATTAATTCTTATAAAATCTATTCCATGCTTAGCGGATTGATTCTCAGCCTTTGCGGCTGAGACTCCGTGGTTTTCTCCGGGTTCTCCGGTTCCACGTATATCGACTTGTGTCATTTTGTTTACGGTTTTAGGTGATTCAGCTTGATTTAAGTTTGCAAAAATTTGCATAATTGTGAAAACTTGCATTGTTAAGTATCAGTTTTGTTTCTAGGTTTTAGTTTAGGCTTAGATACATTCATCAAGCAAGATTACTGTAAGCTTTTGAGCCCGCTAATTTTAAATGCAATAGTCAATAGATGATGTTGAGATGTCTTATAGTTTTACACTTTGATTGCACACCTTAGGTGATAGAATTAGGAGGGAAACCGACTATTGGAGCCCCTCTCCCTTCAGCTTTCTTGAAAATATTGCAGACAGCCCACAGTCTGAATTATATCTTTGGAAGGTAACAAGCTGAACTAAATCATAACTAGTAGTTTTCCCATGTATTCTTTCACATCACTCACACAGTAGCTGATACTTTTTCCCTCTTTCCATGTTCATTTCAGCCCTCTGTATGATGAAGTTATCTTATTATGCTTCGACCTCGGCAAACTTGATGCAGCCATTACAATAGTAGCAGACATGGAGACTACTGGAATCAGCATCCCAGACCAAACTCTAGATAGAGCCATATCCGCTAGACAGGGAATCGACACTAATGGCGAAGACACTTTACTATAGCATCCCCCTTAAATATTCTTCTTTCCATGTATTTATGATAACTGGAAAAGTCCCCTTAAATTTTTTTTGGAATGGAAATATTTTTGGAAATTTAGAGAGACGTTGAGGGCCGTTATTGAGCCGTTGAGAAAAGATAACGACTTAGTTTGATCATAAAATGACCGACGATGTTTGAAATCTTTTTAGGAAACTATTGAGAAGACGTTCATAGCGCCTAGGAGTCATCATTTGACCCTAGGGTCAAAAAGCCCTAAGGGCGGCTCTGACCCTACCCGGCCCTGATATGGATCCGGTCTCGACCTTGCCCTAAGGTCTTAGGGCAGGGTAAGGGTCGAAGTAAAAAAACTCTGACCCTGCCTTTTGACCCGCCCTTTGACCCTGCCCTACCCCAACCCTAACCTAACCCTTATTTTTTCATTAAATATATCATTAACTAACTTTTATATAGAAAAATAGTCAAAACTTAATATTTTTAATCAACTTATATAATTCAAGCTACAAATTTATTAACATATTAAATTAATTAAAAAATAAGTTAGAGTTTTTTCAAAATTATTATACGTATTTACACTATTTTGACCAAATCCGACCCGGTCGGCCCTTTCATTACTCTGTCTTAGGGCGGCCCTAAGGGTCACCAAAATTCAACGGCCCCGCCCTGCCCGATCCTTAAGGCGGCCCTAAGGGTCACCAAAAATTTAACTTAAATAAATAAGTTTAATTAAACACAGAATACAAACTAACACGTGTATGGCCAGGAATGGAGGGAGATAAAGAATGGATTGATGACTAGTCACGTTGAGGCAATATCATGATTATACTGAAATTCTCACCACATAAATTGTGTTTAATGCATAACTGACATAAATAAATAAGGCAAGATCACTTCTCCTCCATAAGTTCAGTAACGACTTCTTTAGGCCGGCTGAACGTACTAATTTTAAATTGCAAGTCTATACCGAAACAGTCTCCAATTAAATTCACGGATTTTTACTCATGACTCAATATATATTAACACTTTATCGTTTGTTATTATTAATTCAAAATATGCATGTAAAATTGCTTAAATATCATAACTTTCTAATCATGCATGTTATTATTGGATTCAGATCCTGTGCTGGTAAAGTAATTTAAAGCGATATAAAACGACGTAGTTTTAGTAAGAAATTCAAAAAGTACTACATAAATTTATAATAGAAACCGTCAAAACAACACAGGTTTTGAACTCGCACTATTTCAAAATATGGATGTAAAATGAGGATCAAAAATCGACAATCATGTTTGTGCGTTTAAATCTTACAAAAAATATGTATTTAATTCTAACTTTTATTTCATGCTAACTTTTATTTCATGCTAAATTACTACAAAC
>QZGG01002075.1:0-45663 GCA_006409495.1 Sedum album | reverse complement strand
TAATCCTAACCGTCAGATTTATTAAATTCAAATTAATTAAATTAACGATGGAAATTAAGTCATTCTATATTCTAAAAACATATAGTCTCATTTGATCTAACCTTTTTCCATAGCAAATTAACTTTTCTTAATTCACAAATTATCTTTTATCTTACTTCTATTTTTTCCATTTTCATAGGGTATCGAATATTCGAGAGTATAAACAGTTGTTTTTATTAAAGAAAATTATCTTATAAGTCGCAGTAGTCAACAACATGCTAACTTAAAAAATTCAATTTATCCATACCAATAAAGTTGGACGCACCTGGACACGCATCATCCTATCCTAATCCAATAACCATAAGATAATCAATTACATGACAATTTATTCAATATTTTTCTTGTTCAACCTTATCTCATACACAAAAGTACATATAAATATAGGGGAAGTATTATGTGGAACCTCCCTTTCTATGGATCTACGGATCCCCTTTCATCACCATTGATTGTATTTTTTGTGTGCACCAGATTGTGTCACGTGTTTGCATTTTTGAAATGCACACGTAAAATGCACATGACAAATGCACACGTGAGTTGCACATGCTCATTAATGTGCTGGCACAATCTGGTGCGTCCAAAATGCAAACAGTAAATGCAATAGGGATCCATGGATCCATAAAAATGTAGGAGTTCCACATGATACTTTCCCTAAAAATATATAATGAAATCATCATTAAAACATTACCTTAAAAAACACTCCGACATCAAATCCTATAAATAACGTTAACTCCTCTCTGTTTCAACCATCCGTTCATCAACATCATCATATCATTTCCTCTTTTCTCCATCAATCCATTTCGTGTCGCGTTTTTTTGTTAGCTAGAGTCTTCTATATTTCCTCGAAATGTGCTTGGATTTGGAATGCAAGTGTTGATATGAAATGATGCTCCGCTTTCGGTTTCGCGTTGTTCAATCTTACTCGGTTGTCTTCTTACATTACTTTTACGGCATTTCTTGATCTGTTTAGCGTTTAGAGTTTAGGGTTTCGAATATAGTTGGAGGGATGGGGGACGAGAGGAAGAGGAAGCGAATGGAGTCGAACAGAGAATCAGCGAGGCGATCCAGAGTTAAAAAGCAGCAGCAGCTACAACAAGTCATATCCGACATCGATCACTTTAAAAGACAGAACATCATAATAGCTTCCAAAATTGAGGAAACTAGGCAGCGCTACTCGGTAGTTGAAACAGAGATCAACTCGGTGACAGAGCAGAAGATGGATTTGGAAAAGAGACTGAGTCAGTTCAACTCAATCATTGAGAAAACAGATTCGAAAACAGAGTCGAGAATACAGCCGATTTGGAAGGTGGACAGTTGGTCTGATTTTTCGATGATGGTTAATTGTGGGGATTCTGGAAATGGGGATTGGTTGGAGGGCAATTTGGGTATTAATGATTTCGAGCTCTCGGTTTGTCCCTGGCGGCTGACAACAACCTCTCGAGGTTGATGATTTCAATTTAGCAACGATTTGTATCTTAATCACAAACTTCGCATTTATGCGAAGTTAAATTTAATAAACGGAATAATGTTTAAAAATCGTTACAGTAATGTTAGCCGCATATGAATAATCAATTATAAATTGGAACAATGATATTTAAAGCTAAATGTTGCGAAATCAACGATTGTTCGGATCAAAGTTTGATCCTGATCAGCAAAATGAAACTAAGGAGAGAGCTCTTGTTGTGAATAATGTGGCTCGACGAACTTGAGTTGGCCTAGTGGTTAAGCACTCACTATCTGGGCCAACAGGTCTTGGGTTCGAGTTATAGAGTAGGAGTGAAATTCCTGTAATTCCTTTAAAAAAAGTGAATAATGTGGCTCATATCAGTAACAATCTAACCCTTGTGATGTCACATGAGGCTGAGCAACCTGGAAGTTCAAGCCAACTATTTGTGCTGATAGCAGAAGTCAACCAACCTAGAATTGCTGATGATCAGCTGCTGTTCAAGACTTCAAGCCAACTATTCCAACGTTGGTCAACTAAGTTAATCTCTAATGAGTTAAGTTCAATATTTTTATAGTATATCTGTCTACACGAATAAATTTTAATAGGACAAGCAAGTTTTATGAAAAAGAATGACATCATCTCAACACTTGATTTTAATTCATCAGGGAAAGGTTCAAATGAAAACTTATTTTAAAATGAAAACTTAGAACTAATGTGAACCTTAAGATCTAGTAATTAAATAGTTTGGATTGATGACCCCATTAATTAAATATTAATCATTTTTAGTAATAAAAGGGCACACTTGTCATTTCAGATCAATATAGGTAATGAATGGATTATTTTAAATTGCATAAAAAATTAGTATATATAATTATTTTTAAATTCTTTTAAATTAGTGAATATAAAAAGTGCATCACTAAATACTTTAAAAGCACATCAATTTTTTTAAAAATTATAATAAAAAGTGCATCACTAAATAATTTAAAAGTGCATCATTTTTTTTAAATAGTAAAAAGTGCATCACTAGAAATTTCAAAAATGCATCAAAATTTAAAAAATCTGTAATAAAGTTTTTAATATACAGACATTGTACTGCATTTTTTTAAATTGTAATGAATTTTTTAAAAACTTTTAACGCACTTTTAAAAAACATTTTAATGCATTTTTACAAAATATTGTAATGCACTTTTTTATAAAAATATATTAATGCACTTTCAATAAATCATTAATTATCAATTATAAAAATTGAACTGACAAGTGTGCCCTCATATTGATTGATGATAGTAATTACTATATTAATAATGACATTAATCACATCCATTGAATTGTTTAATGGTTCTAAATTTTTATTTTAAATAAGGTTTGTACCAGAACCAAACCCTCAAACAATTGATATTGATAACAGTTATTCTCACCCGTTCGTGTATTTTGTTAATTCACCACCTATTTAAATTCGTCAGATTTAATTATAATCAATGTTTCTCAAAATCTGAAATTGTTATCACTAGATTTACGCTGACTTCTCATGACTTGGGACATTCTTTCAAGTTCTTCTTACTTCTTTATACTACATTTTATTTGCTCTGAATTAAAAAAATTAAATACATTATTCCAATGATAACATAACTTAGCCAAGCTAACTGGCTATTGCAACACTGCAACAGACCAGCAAGTTCAACTGGCCACTGACACTATGGTACATTAAAACACCAAACATTTTATATGTTTTTCTTTTGTTGTACTAAAACAAAGAGTTTTTTTGTCGAAAATCACCCTCTCAATACCTAAATTTTAACGAAATCACCCCTTCAATTTTTTTTTTGAAATAACCACCCATCAATTCCAACTTGTTAAATCTTGACACCCCGTCTCTGGTTCCGGCGTCTTTTGCTGGAAAATTGGCAATTGACCAGGTTGACCATACTTTAAATCGAATTTTTTCAATGATATACTTATCCAGTAATATCATTAATCTTAATATGATTTTTATTCTTGTTCAATTGTGCTTGAATTATCCAAAAACCCATAACACAAACTTTAATCTATCACTACAAACTCAACAAATCAAATCATTCGTCAACATTAATCATTAGTTGCTTTTATTTTTGGGTTACGATGTTATTAGATTAGTTTTTTAGGGTTGAAAATTACATTTAAGTATAGTCAACTTAGTTAACACCCAGTTTTCCGGCAAAAGACGCCGAAACCGGCAACGGGGTATCAAGATTTAACGATTTGAAATTGATGGGTGGTTATCTCAAAAAAATTTGAAGAGATGATTTCGTTAAAATTTAGGTATTTAAATTTTCGACAAAAAAACCAAGATAAATGTTAAAGCTTCGCGTTTAAAATAATCTAAATATGAATTAAAACTTCACCAAATTAATATTAATTATTTGTGCCCTGAATCCCACATCAATGACTAATTAATGCATTATATAGATGACTTTTTTCAAAACTCTACTGGAAAGTCGAAACTACAATGTTATAAATTACAACTTAAATAGAAAGAAAAGTACACAAACATGAGATTCATGTCTTCTGTTTTGTCTACTTACAAATACGGATTGTTTTGTGCGCTAACTTACATCTTAATCACCTCAAAAACTGTCATTTCGAACAATGATCTTATCAACAAAATTTGTCGTTTAACAAATACTTTCGTAGAGTTGGGTTCTAGAAAGACATATAAATTTAGTGAGACATAAGGACGTAATCTTAACCGTTAATTTGGTTAGTTTGACGGTTGATATTAAAGTTGGTTTTTAATTAATTGGGCGGTTGGATTTGCAAACAATATGGGCGGTTGGTGATTGACGGTTACCAATATCAACCGTTGGATTGATAAAAATCAACGGCTGAGATCATGTCTTTCCGTCTTACTAAAAGATGCATGTCCTCCTAGAACCTTTCACTAAACGAGCTCTAAATACGTATTATCATTACCCTAATTCAGGCATTGATGACATCGCATTTATATCTTTCATATTAGTATCAGATAATGCTACTGCTACGAAAAATGAAATTAAATACATGATGAAATTCATCAACGATCCTAAAGAATTACAAAGCCTAGATGCATGTAAAATTAGCTTCAAAAATCACTACGCCATTTTTATGTCTTTGCAACATAGCGAGAAATGTTGCAAAAGAGTCGAAATGTGTTGCATAAGCGTTATGCAACATACTACATGTTGCAAAAATATCTGTGTCATAGGTCGTGTTGCATAAGTCGTGCAACATACTTTGGATTGTATGTTGCATTAGTGTTTACCTCTTTTGCAACATTTTTCCTGTTGCATTAGTCTACGTTGCGCTTAAAGTTTAGATGTTGCAACATGAGTTTTGGGAAGTTATGTAAGTGAATGCAACATGATATATGTCGCGTAAGTTATCTTGTAGAAAATTTTAGCATCTCACGCAACATTATTTCGTGCAACATTATTTCATGCGACAATATTTTCATTTTTAAAGAAATTGATATAACAATGGAGTAATTAAACTAGTAAACGTTTGGCAAAATGCAATATTCATTATCATAAGCAAAAACAATAAAAGAAATTCATACATTCAAATCAAACAGAGTAAATTAACAAGTGAAACAAAATACTAATCAACCTCTCCAACTACAAATACAAATCAACCTCTCCAACTACAAATACAAACCACAACAATATGGACGTGTGTTGCTTCGCCGGTGACACGAAATCCGTCATCACATATCGTCCGCAAACCACCCACCTTGGCCTTTCTTAGTCTGTGTAAATATCTCTACAAGGATAATGAGCAGTGCACCGACAAAGCTGCCAACACTGAAAACACCTACGGAACATCAAAAATAAATAACAACCATCAAATTTCACAATTTAGTTATGAACAGACACCACATAAAGATTGAAGAACTTGATATTATTGTGGAGAAGTTTACAAACTGAAAACGCGTTGAAAACCGGTAGCTTGAGTCGAAAAGAAAAGAGAGCTCGGAGAAGTTGATGATTGGCGAAACTTCGAGCAACTGACATAGAATAAGTGATTGTAAGTGAAGGAGGCAGCTGGATGAGGCAAATGAAGGAGGCGGCTGACATAGAATAAGTGATTGTTTAGAATAAGTGGAAGCAAATGAAGGAGGCAGCTGGATGAGGCAAATGAAGGAGGCGGGTGGAGGCTAATGAAATATGAAATAGAATAAGTGTTTGGCTTTAGGGTTTGAATATCAACGATTCAGATTGAAACTAAATTTTTTACTTTTCCCTCTTCTTTTCATTCTTTCCCTCTTTTTATAGTCGATGACGTGTCTAATGGTGATTCGTCAATACATACTCACTCGGATGGTAATCTCTACCCTTCATTCTACCATTAACCACAATCGTTGGATCAAACACTATGAAAAATCAAATAAAATCAAATAAATCAGATTGAATATCTCACGTGTGATGTTGTAATGAGTATTTGGAAACAAAAAATAATTAAATCAGATTCGATGGATATTATTTATATCCGTATTATATATCTATTATTTTTAAATTTTCATTATTTAATTTTACGTGTAGATTTATTCGTATTTGGTAACCACAATTTTAAATTTGTTACAGTTTCAATAAACAACATACACGTTTTATATAAATATTAACCAAACATAATACTTTATATCTTTCCATATTATACGTATTTCTAAAGACAAAGTATATCATTAAAATATGAATATCATTAAAAGTAAAACAAAGTTATAAAAATATTTTGTTTGATCTTAAATATGTTAATATAGAAATAAAAAAGTATTAAATATTAAAATATATAAAATTCTGCATTTAGAAAATTTCAAAAATTAAATGGAAAAAGATCCTAAACCTTTAGACATCTAAATCCTTCTTAAAAGTATTGATCAAAATAAGTACTACATTATATGGAAAAAGATCCTAAACCCCAAAGATGTAAAACAACATCCCTATACCCTATACTTTTATGATGTATTTGAATGATTATTGATTCACTAACGAACACCATTCACTAACAAATATCATTCTAAATGATGAAATCTAATTGTTTGATTAAAATTGAAAGTATTATTTTTGAATATATGAAATTTAAATTTTAGATTAAATTCATTCAATTCTAATAATATGCTAAGTGCATTTGTGTTATACCCCAAACCCCAAACCCTTAGGGTTATACCCCAAACCCCAAACCCTTAGGGTTATACCCCAAACCCCAAACCCTTAGGGTTATACCCCAAACCCCAAACCCTTAGGCTTATAACCCAAACCCTTAGGCTTATACCCCAAACCCCAAACCCCAAACCCCAAACCCTTAGGCTTATACCCCAAACCCCAAACCCTTAGGCTTATACCCCAAACCCTACATATATATTCTACACCCTATATTAACCGTATACTCTAAACTTTTTACTCTAAACCATGTATCACAAACTTAATATTTTATGTATATATAATGTTTGAATGTGCATTACAATATTTTTATCAAAAAGAAAGTGTGGTAAAATATGATGTATATACAAATTTTCTGAATTTAATTATTATTCAATCAATTAATAACCACAATTTTTTTATTTAAGTCGGTTAATATAAGTTGTTGGATCAAAATTAGAATATTAAATCTAAATATTTATTCATTATCAATTTTCCTTCACACTTTCCCTCCTCTTTTTACTCCCTCTTTTTTATTCCACGAAATATTTCCCTCTCACCCATTATTCATTCTTGTAAAATTTCCCCCTCAATTTTCCCTCCTCATTTCCCTTCATAGTTTCATAATTAATGTAAACATACTTTTGCAACATACAAGACAAGTATGTTGCGTAACCGAACGAGAACAAACAACCCTCACCAACCATCATAAACCATTGTACTATTTACTTTCCAACGACGTTGAAAAGTCAACAAGCTTTCCCTGTTCCATGTAATGCAACATACATTGTGATGTTGCGTTACAGTATGTTGCATTAGTACATCATTTTAAGTGATGCAACATATGTTTAGATGTTGCGTTAGTGTATGTTGCGAAGTGATCTAAGACAACGTGTCCTCTTATGCAACGTCAACTTAAATGTCGCCGGAACTTATGCAACATACACCTATGCAACACCAATTTCTCAATGTTGCAAAAGGATCAAAAGTACGTAGTGAATGTGAGGGCCAATATGCGGATAGCAACATCTCAATGGGGAAAGAAGAAATATGTCGGAATAGAAGATCTTACTACGAAAAGTATTGACGAATTATCTTTATGCGAATATCAAACTGTGGATGGAGAGTTTCCATTAGATGATAAAGTTCTTATATTGACATATTTGTTGAAGATAGTTCAGGCGATTGCATCTAACCATCAAGCATTTCGGTCCGAAGGCCTATAAGAGTATGTTTTTGCAGATGATTGAACTCATCAATGGCGGACGCATGTTATAAGAGGGTGGGGCATATGCCCTATTCATTTTTTGAGTTTTAATAATAATGAATTTTTCTCTTAAAATGATACTTAGATTTAGTGTTTTGTCCTTATTAATATTAATATTATGTCTCATTGATAACCAAAATATTATTTTTGTCCCTACTCTAAAATATTTCTGTGTCCGCCACTGAAACTCATGACCTTCACTAACCACTTTGTACTTGATTACCAATTTCAGGCTTGAGTTGAATGTTTTGTTCATGTTGTAAATGAATATTTGTATCTAATCAATTCGCACTTTTGAATTAACTCAACAGAGTTCTAATACACATATTCATATATAACAACTTCATCAATATCGCCTTCTCCACAATTTCAACTTTAAGACTAAAATTACTGGTCCGAATCCGGCCTGAATCCGAACTTGAACAAGTCTACGTCCAGCATTAACTAGATGTGATTCGAAAGTAAAAATGCGTCAAAATATTGCAAAAAAGGTCTCAAACACTACACTCAATGTATATTCTTTGCACAATCCTTAACACATACTCAGATGCTTATTCTTTGCTTACGCAGCCTCGCAAGCTGTTCTTTTTCACTTTTTGCATCTGCCGGCGGTGCATAAAGCATAGCCCGACCCCGAATTCGTCATATATAATTTGCTAATCACAATAAGAAAAGAGAAAAGAAGAAGACACTCGAAACATGATTAAGTTGGGGCCAATCGGAAACACGTCGGCGTCCGGAGGAGCTACGTGGGACGGAAAAGGCCAGAGGGATATCTATCAGCTATTCATCTCTTATGATTATTCAAGACTACATGGTCTGCAGGTCCAGTACATAGATGAAGAGTCATCTTCCTTAGTACTTTCACAAGTATATGGCAAAATGTCCGGATCAAACTTTAGAGCGGTTAGCCAAACCTTCCGAACTAGTTTTAAAGATCAATTATATTCAGCTTCCCTTAAATTTTACAAACTGTATAATTTTTTTGGCGAGTCAGATAAAATTTGATTACCCATCAGAATACATAACTTGGATGAAAGTCGGAGAGGCGTGGCCCGGGGTGGGGCGGATAGTCATGAAGACTAATATAGGAAAGTGTTACGGGCCATTTCCGCACAAGTCAAGTTTTGAAATGGATGATGAGATGCTTGCAACTGGTTATTATCTGGGAGATGAAAATCAGTTTGGAGGATTTCATGGAACTGCTGATGATGACTACGGACTCCGCTCGCTCGGAGTTTACGTGCAACCTGTTTCGTTTATGGACAATTCGATAGCAGATCACATATCAAGTCATGTTGCAGGAAGCGAAGCATTAGAAATAAATTGAAATGTCTACTGCGTGACAGAATAATTGCTTGAGATGAAATTGAAACATATTGCCAATGCTTACCAATAATATTTATACTCAAATACAAAAATAAATGTATAAAAACTTGAAATTGTTAAATATGAGACTCTTTTAATTATTTGCATTAAATAATTCATTTGCTACAAATATTATAATCGGAAAATAATTATCATGCAATAAAAGCCCCACTGCTTTATTATATTTTTGTTTAAAAACCGAATATGATTTATTGTCATATTTAATGTATGCATAAATTATCAACTTGTCTGTTGAGCATTATAAAACACTAGTTATTTGATCCTCAGTTATGTGCATGCTGATTAAAAATATTGTATAATGTAAAGTAAGGATTTAGGGATACGTGTATATTTTTTAAGATGAAATTACGTAATCTCAACCGTTGATTTAATTAAGGATATAGGGAGAAAATTACAACTACAACTTTTATCAAAATTAGGGATGTTTTTGTATATAAAAAAATTAAGGATGTTTTAAAATGTATAACTATTTAGTCAACATTTAAGCTACTTTGAGGATTTTTTTGTACACCAACATCCTCACTATAAAGTTGAAGCCTGCATTTCCTTAAACCTTTGAAAAAAGATGACATCATTCCGTATACTTTTTATCTTCATTTTTACCGTGATCGGACTGTTCAACTCTCATTCCGTCCTATCCTATAGCGCATTGGTTAACTATGTATGTGATAAAACCGCATATCCGGAATATTGTCGAAACTGATTTAAAGCTCGACCAAGTAGTTCCAGTGCAGATTTGCATAAGTTAGGTGAAATAGCTATCAATCTTGCGATAAGTGACACGTCATCATCTCGTAACAGAGCTCAGCAACTTATCGATCAGACAAAGGATGGAACTCTAGTTGAGGGACTGAAGAAGTGTAAGAATTTATACAGTAATGTTTGAGTCTATTTCAAACTGCAAAAAATATGTGGGCAGTAAATAACTCGGAAGGAGTACGTAACACTGCGTTTGGGAATATCGAAGCTGTGTTTGAGTGTCGGGATGCTTTGGGACAAAATGAGTCGCTAATGTCTGGAAATAATAGGGATGTGGAATACATGTCACATATAATTATTGTCATTTCTAATATCTAGAAGAAAAGAGTGACATAAATATGTTGAATTACAAAATATCATTTTAAATTTTCACCTATAAAATGATGAAATTACTTAATTCGTAAGAACAATTACACCATTTGATATCTTCGTAGATTATTTTCAATTATTTTCATATTCAAGAGGACCAGGGGGATTCGAGATATTGATTATATATTCAGATTATTTAAAAATTGATCGAGAAACGTCTATTAAAAGATTGATCAAAAAACGTCTTTTGGAAGATTGACCTAAACGAAAGGAATCATCACCTACTGTGACTTAAGCCGCATATTCAGATTTGTAACATAGGTCGGATAAAAGCAAGTTTTGTGTACATTGTACTAAATTCAATAGTAAAATATGTGTTTGCTACGTTTAGGAGAACTCTCCACATTAATGATGTTTGGTTCTCTCTTTTTTATTACAACGTTTGGTTCTTGAAGTAAGTTTCTTCGCATGTCATTACTTTACCATATCTGTTGAATCTACAACAAGGTGTCAAAGACTACAATCAGTAAATTGCAATATGTTGTCATAGACAATTACTTGTGACCGAGTAAAGCAACATGATTGGTTTGTCTACGACTCCAGTAGTACTAGAGCAGGTTTCAACCGTTCATTATTATAAATCAACAATTGATATCACGTCTTACGGTTTACACATATTTAATTGTCTTCCTAGATCATTTACTGTATCTTTCATTATAAAAATATAATACTATTTTATTGTAAACATCAAGAACTATTTTTATAATCGAAGTAAATTGAATGCATACACTCATTTACATTAAATTAATTATTATTTATAATTTTCACTTAATTTTATATATTTAGATTTTTTTTAAAAGCTGATAGTTCATATCCTAAATCGGAAAGAGTTTATTACCTCTTTTGAAAAATTTATTAGTTCAAATCCTAAATTCGAAAAAATGATAGTTTGACCTTTTTTGCACTTTCCCCTAAAATGATTAATTATACTAGTACTCGCCGCACAGTCTGACCTGTGCTATTAGAAGTCAAAGTGTAACATGTTTTGATGAGGGTATATAGTCCAATTTTTAATATTTATAGTTTAGCAAATCAATTATATGATTAATTCATTTTTCACAAAAAACACCAATAAAAAATTATTTATTTCGTAAACCAGTCGAAAAAAATGAAATTACCGAAAACAGCCCGTAAAAATAATTCATGCAAGTCCATTACGTTGAGGATTGAACGTGCTCGATAATAATATCATTATGTTCCTCAAAATGACACGACACAATTTTAAATGAGTTGCTCCAAATCGTGCTTTCCATTTACCTGAAGATGAGCTGTAGTTGATCTCTACAACTCCATTCCAGACTCATTTCAAGTTCTTTTCCAAACTAAGCACTGAGGCATTGCCTAGACATACCCGTATCGTTAAGCTAGATGATCAAGTTGGGACCTGTTGGAAACCCAAGTGAAGGAAAATCATGGGATGAAAAGGGCAGGTCTCAAATCTATCAACTGTTCATTTCATATGGTGTTGATATGCTGAATGGTTTGCAGTTTCAGTATCTTGATAAAGGTGCATTGGTGCTATCCGATCCGTTAGGCAATATGTCTGGCTCCAACTTCAAATTGGTTAGTTTGTACTACATTTACATGCAACAGAGTTGGAAATGTACTATCTGATGTTGGTCCATATGTGATGTGAAAACAGGTCAAGCTGGATTATCCGTCGGAGTATATAAATTGGGTGAAGATCAAGAAATCACTGAACGGGATTCGTTGGCTGGCTTTCAAGACTAATTTGGGTAACATCCATGGTCCTTTCCCACCTACGTCACTCAAGCCTGATGCTAACAAGAGGGTGTTCAATGATGATGATGATATGCTTAGCACCGGGTTTGATTTGGGAAATGACAACCAGTTTGGAGGATTCTATGGGACTTCTGATGGTAACACAGTTCGTTCCCTTGGCATTTATGTTCAACCAATGTCAGCTATGAAAAGCACACTGGCTCATAAAAACAGTCCAGAGCAGAATGCTTGAGAGGCAAACATTTAGTAGATGTATTCTGTCTGCTGATCGTTTTATTTTAAGGTCTACTTGAAGCACCAGGACATCAGTATGCTGATAGTTATAAATGGCTTGGTGAAATAAGTAATTGAGATTTTTCTGTAATTCTGACATGAGTGGCCGTGTTTCTTCCCCTAATGTCTTGATCTACTGTATTTATCAAATGAAACATTTTATTTACAATGCCTGATGTTTTGTATACGTCAACAGTCGAAGTCTCGAACTGAATGAGCAGGTAACCTACGGGATAACGTACTAATGTTATCCGGTGTACCAGGTCTTGTAGTGGACTAGTGGTATCTACAGATGTACAAGGTATTTATATGACAATGATAAAAGTGGTATTCAATGGTGATAAATGTATTACAACTATACAAGGGACATGTAGTTCTCTTTTTTCCTATACACTTGGTTACTCCAAGGACATGACAAGTTCTATCATTAGTGGTTACAAATTGTATTAGCCCATGGCTGAGCTGAGTTTTGAAGAAATGGGAATATCATTAGATTCGAATTTAGAGTTGGACGATCTCCACACTTTGGTTATCTTCTTAGGCATTGGTTGTGGCGGAGCTGCTGACCTCTCCATCTGTTCAGCCATTAGAATGTCCAACTTTGATGGATCAAGAGACAACTTTTCTTTGACGAAATTGTCCAAATCAAAGCTACTGCTTCCGTCATCATTGATATTGGCCTCAACTTCTTGTGTGCTTGTCTTCATGAATTCTTGTTCTCTGTACGAAGCTTGTTCCAACTTAAAGAGTCTCTTTATGCTGTCAATAGCAGGGTCTATAACATCTAATAGTCCCATTACCCATGAAGCATCATCGACCACCTCTGTCCGCTGTTGGATGTGCAAAATTAGATCTCAATTTATAACAGCATAAAGAAAGAAAATTTATTCAGTAATATTTTAAGAATTCAAACAGAAAAAACGTTGCAAATGTGCTTATGATTTGTGCAGTTCCAGTGTTATAATTCTTACCTGCTGATAATAGAGATTACGGATTTCATCTGCGCGTACTGAGTTCCCTTGGTCCTCCTCCATTGATGCCCATGTCATCCACGTTACAATACTCTGGGAATTGATGTTCAACGATGATCTGAATAACCTTCTGGCAGCTGATAAGTTGCCAACTCTTTGCTCCAGCACACCCCATGCCTGCATTATGTTAACACTACAAGCCATAAGATTTCCTAGCTGTATATAAATTATAAATACATCTTGCATTTTGAGTAGCCTAACCACTTCAGTATATTAGACTACCCTGCAAAACTCAATGTGTATACCAGCTTAAGAAAAATGATTGTAACCTGCAAACAGCGAGCAGCACTTTCACTTGATGAATCAATTGATAAAGCTCTTTGGTAAAATTCTCTAGCTGTAGTGATGTTTCCTTCTTTCCATTCCATCCATCCCCAAGCCTATACAGAGATCAGGTTTCAAAGTTACAAGCGATACTTACTCTCAACAGTCAGCATCACAATTCAGATATGCATTAGTCAGTTAGTTGGTCTTCTGAACAAGAAACCAACTTTTGAAAAGGCCAAAGAAAAGGTAAACATCAACTCACAATCCATATTGGCTGGTGTTTGGGGTCTAACTCTGACGCTCTCCTAAATAACACTCTGGCAACATTTGCAGTGGAGTATTTGTACTCCAGCAAAGCAAGAGACTGAAGGAGCACAGGATCTCTCGGATTGACAACATGGCCGATCTTAAGAAGTTTCCTGCCCCTCTCAAAGTTACCTAGATTTGCTTCAAAGACGCCCCACACATGCCAAGCGAATCTATTTTTTGGACTAGCTTGCACTGCATTCTACAAAGATGAGTCTAGATTAGTTCAACATACCAAATGACTACTTAAGAAATCAATGATTTCCAAAATAGCTTACCTCAAAAAGTTGTCTGGCTGCAGTGTAATTTTCTTGTTGAACCTCTAACTGTGCCCAAGCCTGTGCCATATAGCTTGTGATTCAGAAATCACTACCAAATCATACAATAGATCCTTAACTAAGAAAACATAAATGACATACAAGCCAACTCGCGCAGCTTTTGGGATTGCACTTTGTCGCCTGCTTGAACAAATACCTGGCCTGCTCATATCTATTTGCCTTGGTTTCAAGCAGTGCTAAAGTCTGATAGACATACTCGTTCCCGCCACAAAATTTTAGAGCCTTCCCAAGCAAATTTCTAGCTTTCTGAATATTTCCTTGTTTGAGTTCCAACATCGCCCACCCATGCCATGCAGCTGCATGCTTTTTATCTGCAACTGTAGCCGCATCAAACAATTCCCTAGCTCTCCTCGTATTCCCTACTCTGTTTTCCAAAACAGCCCAACACTGATCCAAATAACCGCATTAACTATCACAATCCCGACATCAAAATGCCATATCCTTAAACATTGAAATATCCTTCAATAAAATCTGAAATATCGAGTTTCGGTGGGCAATATTTTTGAAGTGCCAAAACAACATTCCTAATAGTTTCTAAAACGTACCTGCCATATGAAAGGATTTTCGCCTTGAGTTGCCTGGCAACCAGCCTCATACACAGCTCTAGCCTCCACCATCTTTGACTGCTTACTGAGAATCTTCCCCAATGCCACATACGGCCGCCCATTCTCCGGCCAATAGTATATACACTGCATATAAATCACAATCCCCAAAACCACAACAGCATCAATAACATTTCAACAATCAAAAAACCTAAATTATCCAAAACAAACCACCAAAAAACTCAAACCACAATCGAACTGCGCAGTTATTACCTTCTCCAGAATCTTCTCAGCTTCAGCAAACCTAAAACTCCTAGCCAACACTTTAGCCCTATAAAGCGCCAAATCCAAATTCACAGTCAACGGCTTCTCCACCGATCCCGAACCAACTCGCTCCGGCTCAAACATCGGAATCTTCTTTGCAAACTCACTCAGTCCATCGTCAATCAAAGACGCAAGCGGCCTCTTCTCTTTCTTTCCTCCTCCGTTTACCGGCCTCCGCATCGTCAGCAGTTCACTCTCCGCTACTATCACTCCATCGACCTCTGAAATCACCTCTCCTTCTTCCGATACTGAGTACGATTCCTGCTCTTCTCTGGTCTTAGCTGAACACTGTGAATGAAGTTGAGAAAACGGTGACGGAATCGTAACGGATCTGAGCCCGAACTGGACAGGGAATGAGTTAGGGTTTTGAGATGGCGCGAAAAGTGTGAAATTGCAGTTCGGATTGGAAGATGTGAACAGCTTCAGCATGATTCGCCGGCTCCGGTGATCTGAAGCTGATCGGAAAAGTAACTGATTGGAACGCGAGGCGGGGTTTGGACGAAGTGGAAGAATGAAGATGATAATTTACTATTATACCCTTTTGGTTTGGAGATACATAGACTTCTTTGTGGGTAAATATGGCATTTGATATTGTAGCAGCTGGTTTGTGAGGGAACACGTCGACGAGTTGAAGCGAGTGGTTGTTATTGGAAATCCTGAAAGGTGGATTCTTTGACACGTGGAGATTAGGGAGTGGCTGAATCTCTGCTAGAAAAATCTTTGTTCTAAAATCCTCCTAAAAAGTTTACATTTAATAAATAAACTACCTAAATTTTCAAATTAAGGACCGGACTACCTCAATTTTCAAATTGAGACTAAGGACCAGACTATCTCAATTTATTTAGGTATAATTATCAATATAATGAAATAATTGAATTGATATAAAAATAAATTAGATCCAATATTTAATTTATAGTGTGAAGATCTAGAAGGACATAGCATATTTGTAAAACAGTGGGACGAAATCTAAACCATTGAAATTTATCAGTCAACGGTTGAGATTAAAGTTGGTTATGAATAAAAATGGGTGGTTGAATTTGCGAACTTTTCCCTTAATTTATATACTCATTATATAAGTAAAGTTCAAGAACGACATATTACTTTTGATTAGACTGTGAGATAAATCTCCACCGTTGATTATTAATAATCTAACGGATGTTAATAAAAAAATAACTGTCAAATCCATCAACTCATATGTATTGCAAATTCAGCCGTCAATTTAATTAAAAACCAACGACTAAGATTGTCATTTGGTTTATGAAAATATATGATCTCTTGATCTTAACCCCTCATTATATAAATTCCATTCACCAGAAACTAATAATTTTAGTTATACATATTTGACTAATTAAAAATAGAATGCATTCATTATAGATAGTCTAGACTGTATTTTGTAATTTATTATTTTTAACTCAAGGATCTTCATATCTTAATTTGATCGATTAAAAACATCAACTAAGAAAATTCAATACTAACATATAGCTATATATTCTAATTTTTAACATCATCAATTTATATAATGAGTATATAAATTAAATATTGGATCTAAGAGGATGGATAAATAGATGTGAGACTTCAATTATTTCATTATATTGATAATTATACCTAAAAAATTGAGATAGTCTGGTCCTCAATTTGAAAATTGAGATAGTCCGGTCCTCAATTTGAAAATTGAGGTAGTCCGGTCCTTAATTTGAAAATTGAGGTAGTCCGATCCTTAATTTGAAATTGGGTGGTAGTCCAGGTGAGGTTTTTATAATTTTCCCTAAATAAAATTATCATCGGTCCTTAATCCTCGTCCGTTATATTTTACTTACCTAGAAATGAAGGATATTTCGATCAAAATACCCTTCCGTTAGCACCGATGCATCAACCGTCCCTTCACACTATGGTTAAACGGTCAAACTGAGGTAAGTCAATTTGTAGAAGAAATATTAAAAAAACAAGCATAACATTTACATTAATGTATTCATGTTATTAAATTCTGCCTATTTTATCTGGATCAAGTTTGATCTGCTATACAAAATCAAAGTTATATCATTTTGATTTACTGGCATTGATACTATTCAAGTTCGTATCAGGAATACAACACAGAATGATAGAAGAAGAATAGAATAGTTGAGAACAGATTAGGATTTTAGAAGAAGGGATGAACAAGAAAGATACAAAAGAAATATTGATTAATTCATTTCTCAAGCAATTTCTCACACGGCTCTGTTTTTATACTATTACTCAAAACATCATTAATCCTAAGTACCATCATTAAACCTAAGTAACTCTTATCAATGTGTCTCTGCTAGGGTTACTAAATGGTTTTAAGGGTTAAGCAAGCCAATGGACGGCCCGATGATCCTTAGACGTGAATTTCAAACTGACTTACTGACCCAACCTTTTGCTTAGGATTATATTCGAGCTGGTTACTTGAAAGTCAGTTTTGGCTGATAAGCACAAACCGATTGAAGGGTTTAATAAATTTATTCTTCTCACTTATAAAAAGTGGAACATCATGAAATTAAAACAAGTCTTTACACGAATTCCTACAGTGTCGAAAAAGGTCAGTCCGTTCCATACGCTTCGCTATAAAACTGACATAAACTGAAACTTTGCACATTCTTGACCTGGTCCACCACGACCGCTATATGCGCTAACATATAAAAGATACGGCACTTTACAATAAATTTACAAGATAGAATGCATCATACGATAAAGAGTTCTGTTTGGTATATCGAAATTTGCTGTGTATCAAATGCCAAATGGACACAAATATTTATGAGTTCTTTTTTGATGGGTGGGATTACAAATCGAGTACAAGAAATTTCATAATTAAACATCAATTACATTTCATTCAAATTTTCGCGCAGGCCGTAAGACACCTAACCACCAAGAGTCGAATATGAAATTGAACTCTTCACGAGAAAACTTCGCAATCCAACTTCTGACGAAGGAGAAGTAAACATATGTCATGGACCGACAACAAAGTGCAGCACCTAAAATGCCCAGGGAAAGCAAACTGCTCGAACTGCAGAGGACGACGAGGGTCTGCAGTCCTGAAAAAGCTATGCATTTGACGCGTTGTTGTAGACTGCTCGAGCTGCTGAGCTCTACAACTGCGCCACTCCTCGTAGGGCGAAAACGCTGGAAAGCTATCCCAAAAGCATGCCTCTTCAAACAAACCTGCAAACATACTCAGATCTGTCCACAGCCTCATCGTTGCAATAAGCAACTACCCTCAACCACACACCCGTCTCCTCTCAACAACCGAACCACCATGGTCGGCAGACAAAAACGTAACTCGAAAACTAGTTTGAAAAATTAGAGGAAAATTTTAAGAATAGACCTAAAAAGTGAAAGACTAACATGATCAAGGGCGTAATAAGACCAACCACCACCTCGAAAGGAGGCAGCGGCTTCCCCACCCACACAAACCCTAATTTAAGACTTTTGGGCTTAAGAGGTTTTTTGGATATGAGTTCTCTAATCCTACAATATTATGCCGAGGGACATTTCAATAACTTACAAAATTTTACCTAAATGCCCTTGAACATTTTTTAAATCGTTCTTCCACCTTTATGTACAAATATTGATCGATATATCACTATTCCTTCTCTTGGACAACCCTAAATCAAAATCAATCGTAAATAATTTGCAAAGGTCACATCTCAATCATTCATATCATTCATTATTTTATCAATTTGATGTCGAGTGACAGCCACTAACTCTGTTATCGATATACATGTATCAATCAATTTATGAATTAGTGAATGAAATAAACATCACTATTCACATAATAAAATCAAATCATGGGGTAATCTTTGAATCCATAAAACTCGTAAAAAATTCAGCACTTGGATCGTAAAACACACGGCAAAGCCAAACCATCCACCTACCTAACACCCAACTACACTTCTCTTCACAATTTCTCGCTTTAATCCAATCATCGTTAAAAAAACAAAGCCCTATTTCATCGACCTGACCCATCTACCACATCGCCACGTGACACCCCTCCTTTCATCACTCCCTTTAATTGTCCTAGTTGCCAACCCTCCTACCTCCTCAACTCTCCCCATTCTCCTCTCCTTCATTTTTCTTTCTTTCTATATATAGCAGCCCAGCATTTGTTCATCTACTTTTATTTCGGTTCGTGAAGCCTCAGATCTGAAATTTTCGAGGTGGGTATTTCCTTATTTGCTTAAAGTTTGTATCTTTTACTGTTTTCAGACATTGATTTTGTTGGGACTTGGGATCTGGATTTGGATTCATACTGTTGTGTATTGGCATCTTTGTTTATGATGTTTGGAATATGTCTGAGTGTTGTCTGATCTGGACTTTGTTCAAGTGAGATCTGGTGTGCACTGAGTTTGATTTGTGTAGGTGGAATCACCTCAGTTATACGTTTGCTGGAGCTTTGGTTGATGGATCTGATTGGTTATTGGTTGATCATGAATCTGTAATGTGATTGAGCTAGTGTTCACTTCACTCACAATGTTAGATTTTTACATAATTTCTGTGTCACTATGTTGTTCTTCTTGTTGAGATTATGTGTGTATTAAATACATCTTTGTCTTTTGTTATATGTTTCTTATGTTAACAACTTGCGTATGCATTGTATTTATTAGTTGTTATGAGAAAAGTAAGTGAGTTGGTCTAGAAATGGTAGTGTTTGGTTTCTTATACCTAACAACTTGTCTTGGTTTGTTCCGCTTGTGGCAGTTGCCGTTGTTATCAAGCAATAATAATTAGCCTACCACATTTTGTGCGGAAGATTCTTGTCTGCACCATGAGTACTGGACAAATATTTTCACGGACAACTCAGGCGTTGTTCTACAACTACAAACAGCTTCCCATACAGCGGATGCTTGATTTTGATTTCCTATGTGGTATGCGTACTGTTAAAAATCTTACTTATTTGTATTTTCCTATAGGTTTATGGCTACTTGGCTTCAGCTGATTTATCGAGTTGTTTCTTTCACAGAGTAAGTTTGCCAAACTTATTATGTGTTTTTCGTATGTGCAGGGAGAGAAACACCTTCAGTTGCAGGAATCATAAACCCTGGTGCTGAGGGGTTTCAGAAACTCTTTTTTGGCCAAGAAGAAATAGCAATCCCCGTACACTCAACGTATGTTTGCGGCATCTTATTTCATGAAACTATTTTGAAATCAAATCTTATATTTTTGTACTAAGAATCATTTGAATGTTCTTATTGCAGGATCGAAGCAGCCTGTGCTGCACATCCCACTGCTGATGTGTTTATCAATTTTGCATCATATAGAAGGTTTGTAGTATCATAAATGCCTGATGTCTTTGTTTGTGCTGCATTATTCTCATGATTACTCTTCACAGTGCTGCTGCTTCATCCATGTCTGCGCTGAAGCAACCAACCATCAAGGTTGCTGCCATTATTGCTGAAGGTGTTCCTGAGTCAGACACCAAGCAATTGATTGCTTATGCTAGAGCTAACAACAAGGTATGATAATATTTTTTTATTTAAATGTGACGATTGACTGATAGTGATAGCTTTGTTCTTGGAATTATTTTTCTCCGAAGGTGATGAACTTACGTGTTTGAACGTATCTATATGCAGATTCTCATTGGACCTGCTACAGTGGGAGGAATTCAGGCTGGTGCCTTCAGGATTGGTGACACAGCTGGAACAATTGATAATATTATCCAATGCAAATTGTACAGGCCCGGATCTGTTGGTTTTGTCTCGAAATCTGTGAGCAGTCGATCATAAACCTATTATCCATATTCCATGGGTTTGCTTCTGACTGTGAATTTTCGTTATAGGGTGGCATGTCCAATGAGATGTATAACACTATTGCCCGTGTAACTGATGGAATATATGAAGGTATCTAATTCTTCATCTGTTTCATTTACCGCTGACAGTTTTGGTATGATGAACTCCAGTGGTGCTAAATTTCTTATTTATTTCGTTAGGTATTGCGATTGGAGGAGACGTGTTCCCTGGTTCAACTCTCTCCGATCATGTTCTACGTTTTAATAACATTCCACAGGTAAGCAATTCATGTAGCTTGTGACAGTATTTAGCTTTTCATGATGTTTGATGTCACGGAACTTACACCTTTTTAATAAGATTTGTCATTGGCCTTTGGTTAGTCATTGAATTGGGATTAAAAATGTATTATTTTCACCAGATTAAAATGATTGTTGTACTTGGTGAGCTTGGTGGTCGTGATGAGTATTCTTTGGTGGAAGCCTTGAAGCAAGGTAAAGTAAACAAACCAGTGGTTGCTTGGGTCAGTGGAACATGTGCCCGGCTCTTCAAGTCAGAAGTGCAATTCGGCCATGCTGTAAGTTCCTAAAATAGAAATGTTGAACACTATTTTTTACAAGCTACATTTCATACCCAAAAAAAGAGTTGCGATATGAAATTTTCTTGCGCTTCAATCAGGGTGCAAAAAGTGGTGGAGAAATGGAGTCTGCACAAGCTAAAAATGAGGCACTTAGAGATGCTGGTGCAGTTGTCCCTACGTCATATGAAGCATTTGAAACGTCCATCAAAGAGACATTTGAGAAACTGGTAAAAACATAAGGAGCAAAATCGGTTTTTTCGTCCCATGATCTATACACGTTATGCTTTTCATAAGTATTAAATGATAAATGTGTTCTTCTGATCATTAGAAAGAAGCCGGGAACATTGCACCGGTGAAGGAGTTTCAGCCGCCACAAATACCTGAGGATCTCAATATTGCCATCAAGAGCGGAAAAGTTCGAGCTCCAACTCATATTATTTCCACAATTTCTGATGACAGAGGTATGCATAAAGCTGCTTTTGGCATTCATTTGTGTCATCTTTTTTTAGTACCCTCGCTTCATGTACATTTTTTATGCAGGCGAAGAGCCGTGTTATGCTGGCGTTCCAATGTCGTCCATTGTCGAACAGGGTTATGGTATTGGGGATGTTATCTCGCTGTTGTGGTTCAAGCGCAGTCTTCCACGATACTGTACAAAATTTATTGAGGTGCAATTTACTGAACCACAAGAAATACAACACTCAATAGTATTCCTTTTATAATATGATGTATAAGTATTGATACGATTATTTTTCATAAAAAATTTCCGCTGACAGATTTGCGTCATGCTATGTGCCGATCACGGTCCTTGTGTGTCTGGTGCTCACAACACTATTGTAACAGCAAGAGCTGGAAAGGACTTGGTTTCAAGTCTCGTCTCAGGTCAGTTGCAGATCTGTAGAATAATCAAGGTGTAACAGCAACTTGAATATTCACTAAACAAGAATGGTGATATGAAAAAAAAATTCTATCACAGGATTGCTTACAATTGGTCCTAGATTTGGTGGTGCCATTGATGATGCTGCTAGATACTTCAAGGACGCTTATGACAGAGTATGTTGTAGTGAGGTCTTACTCATTTTTAAGTCGCATAAACAATTATAGTCTGATACGGTTCCCATTGTGTTTCTTGAAGGGTCTTACACCATATGAGTTTGTCGAGAGCATGAAAAAGAAAGGCATCCGTGTTCCAGGGATCGGACACAGGTAAAGATGTCATGATAATACCTTTTCATTCAGTTTTATCTCTTAATCCATACGATCTGATAGCTGACTTATTTCCGTATGCTGATTAGGATCAAGAGGGGTGACAACAGAGACAAGAGAGTCGAGCTACTACAACTTTTTGCCCGAACAAATTTCCCCTCAGTAAAATACATGGAATATGCTGTCCAAGTAGAAACCTACACACTCTCCAAGGCAAACAACCTTGTCCTGAATGTAGATGGTGCAATCGGCTCCCTTTTCCTGGACCTCCTAGCTGGAAGTGGAATGTTCACAAAGCCTGAAATTGACGAAATTGTTGGTATTGGCTACCTGAACGGCCTCTTTGTTCTTGCTCGCTCCATCGGTCTCATTGGGTAAATTCATATCATAATATCATAAAAATATTTCCTCATAATTTCAGCCTCACTAATCCTTTGATAATTTCATCATCAGACACACATTCGACCAAAAGAGGCTGAAACAGCCACTTTACCGCCACCCATGGGAGGATGTCCTCTACACTAAGTGAACGATTCTTCTTCAACACAAATGCAGCTTTCTTCAACACGAAAGCAGCCGTATCACGACAGGATTGTTGTTTTTCTTTATTTCTATGAACCTTCAGTTTGTTGGGTTGATATTTGAGATGACATAACTCATCGTATCCTTTAGCAGGTGTCTTATTTTAGTTCTCGATTTTCAGAAATAATATTTGTACTCATGAATCCTTTCCTTGAGCATTTTTATTACAGTTTAGACTTTAGATTTCGAAAATGATACCAATTGTATCCTTACGTATGTAGCAGTCATCTACATCTTAGTAATGTTCTAATGCCCTCTTTTGTAATCAAATGTCGTAATCAAATGGTGTCATTGTTGATTGGTTTTGTGAGCAAATCCAGGTGGTGAGTTTTTCAGCAATAATAAATGTGAAGTATCCATTGCAGTTTTATTGTGCTTTTCATGGTTTGGGAGATGTAGTTAAACTGTTTGATGAAATGCTTGACTGAATGATTTTGAGTTCCCATGGATGGTTTAGTGGCTGCAAATTGTATTTAGTCAGTGTTAGAAATAAAAGAATCATAAAAATTCAGTATATTAATTCAAAGTGTCATTTTATTCACAATTCACAAAACTTTTGTTGAACTCATTTTTTTGTTTAGTATATTTTCGTATGGGACATTAGTTTAGGGTTTGGATATGATTATTATGACTAAAGAATTGGAGGAAAGTTTCTTTTGAGATCCCTATTAAGGGGTGAGACCCTGAGACCCCATCATGGTCGTTGGTTGGATTTGTTTTTGGGGTCCGGATTGTGCCCCGTGCACAATTTCGAACAAAAGCAGCAATTTCTCTCATCTCCGATTTCGAATTTCTCTCACCTCCACGTGACACAATACGGACCCCAAAAACAAATACAACCAACGGCCATGATGGGGTCTCAGGGGAGCTTTTCTCAAAGAACTGAGGCTATAAACTTATCTTTTGATGTTCATTCTATTGTAATCTCTTTTCTTGGCAAAACCTGTAGCACTAATATTCGCCATATGTATCTTCCCTATCTGGTTTCGCCAAAGGTTTGAAACTTAAGTTGGCTAATGAATATCTTCTTGTTTCCTCACTTCACTGACACTAATTAAACCTGTCAAATAGGGCGGGTAGCGGGCGGGTATTAACGGATAATGGGTAAACGGATAATTAACTCATTAGACCCATTTAATAGAATGGGTTAAATGGGCGGATATTGATGGGTAACGGTTTATCCGTTAACACCCGTTAACCCATTTACCCCGTTAAATCAAACTTTATAAATAATTCAAGGCAAAGGATCACCTATTGAAACAAAACCATCCAAGCTGTGACATAAAAGAAAGTAGCATTCATGTACAAAACCACAAAAATTGCCGGGATGAACAAATAGTACAGCACTGCATCAAACAGAAAGACTTATCTCTGCTAGAACTTACAACCAAAACCCTAAAATTACCAGACCCTTTTCCCCTCGAGCAATGCATCTGGCAACAATATCACATCACACTAACCTTAAACATTCAATTCAAAGACCATAAATATAGCCAAAGCAAAGAGAACCAAGCAATCCAGAAGCACAAAATTCCAAAAAACCCTCGGCAAGGGAACAAGTCCAAATAAATAGCGTTACAGCCTCTTAAACACACACACACACACGAAGAGATAGGACGTATTCAATCAAACATAGAGTGTCGCAAACGGAAAAGAACAGCTCACGGAAACCGAAGTATGATATGCTAATTAAAGACCGCAAATACCATAAAGCGGTTGAGAAATGGAATCGGAAATGTTGATCCCATGCCGATGTAGCTCATTTCTAGGCCAGTCATCCGATGCTAACAGGTTTTATTTCTCCATCATCAATACTTATTATCATTGTGGGAGTAGATTTTCTGTCATCTGTTGTTACACTTCAGACACAGTCTTTGGTTAAGCTAGTGATGAGAATTACTTGCTTTTGTTAAATGTACAGCTAGCTTGGAAACTGATTTTTTATGACAACGCAAATCTGAAAAGTTTTCTCGCGTAGCATATCAATATTGAACTTGAAATATTTGCTTTTGTTCGCAGGTATTTACTGTTGGAATTTAATGAAGTAAAATGAGGGTGCGCCCCATTTTGTGAGTCGTTTTTGAAGGGGCTACGAGCCTCGTATCGAAAAACTTAAAACATAAGAAAAAATCCTTGCAAGGTCTAGTATGTGTTTGAGTATTCGAACTTTAAAAACGGACTCGAAATGAAGGAGATAATGTTGTACAAAGTAAGGACCAAAACATGAGTCTAATGAGTCCATGAGGAATGGATCCCTAGATCATTTTGGTTGTTATCCCACATAGGAATTTGGTGGGAAGAAATGTAAGTTCATATATGATCCCAAATGACCATGTATAAGTTATTATACAAAGCCACACGAAAATGTCTCGCGCGCCCAGGGGGGGGGAATTCTCGAGCCTGGATGGTCAGGTTTGGTCATACTTGTGCGCCCGCATCATGGGCACGTCGAATGTAGTCCGATTCGGGGCAGAGTTGACCGGTTCCTTTTGCGAATGTTCTATAATTTTTTATATGAACATTTGAAACTTTGGGTTATATTAAACTATACATTTCGAATTTAAACATGCAGACCTGGTCTTGTGACTGTTGCACTACTCAAACTCAGTCTTTATGACTGTTGAGGAGTCCAAACCCAGTCAGTCCACTTCCCACGTTTTTGGGAGACGTTGAGGGGTGGTGGAGAGTTGTGTGGGCGGATAAATCTCCACCCGACTGGTCTGCAGCAGTATAAATACAAGCAGCTCTTCTCCTTCAATCATCATCTACAACACAAACAATTCCATCAGTTCTCCACTCGTTTTCCGGTGATCGTAAAAGGCAGCCATCCCTTCGCCTTCTTCAATCCGGTGCCATTGATCAGAAGGTCCTGCTGTTGTATCCTGGGAGGCTAATTGTCGTTCAAACCCAGCACCTGTACGGGGGCAATATAGCTTTAAGGACATCGCAAAGCGAGCCTCAGCAATCTGATTTTTCGGTTTTGTATCTCTTCCTGTTTTATTTCATTCAGTACTGTTGTTTATATTTGTATGATCTGCTGAATTATTATTTAGCTTGTAGTACTTGCATGTTCTAGTATTATTTCCAACAATCTTAAAGCTATATTAGTTCCAGTTATAGAACTGCAAGTTTCTTTGTGTACTGACTTTTTAGAAGTTTAATTTTTGTGCACTAACTTGATCTGTTTGTGACTGTAGACATGAGTACTGAAAACCAAAACATGGACGTGAATCAGCACCTGACTGATGTCAACGTGACTGTTGATCCTAATGCTGCTACTGTGCAGTTGCCTGCTGTGGGGGGCCAAACTGGAGGACAGCAGACTTCTGTGTCTGCTACTGTGGCTGCTGGTGTGCAGCAAACTCCGGGTGTATCTGCCGGGATGCAACACAATGTTGCTACGGCTGCTGCTGCCGTTGGGGCACAGTTCCAGCTACCCGAATGGGTTTCTGGGGTACAGCAGGACTGCTGGTGTTGTTGGGAATGGACTCTCTGGTCGTATCCCTGTCACTTCACCCTTGACTCTGCGTCGGTCCCTCTGGGAACCGTGTGTCTGTGACGCCTGAAAGGCCCGAGGAAGTTCAATGGTCAGAACTTCCAAAAAGCTGGCAGATGAAGATGCACTTCTATCTATACCAGCTAGGGGTGGTTGGCTTCCTGCAAAGGAGATCCTCCCAAGCCAGAGAAGATTGAGCAGGACACACAGAGTGCACATGGCCTACATGGTGTGGAAGGAGTACCTGACTATCTGTGTCGGAACCACATCTTATGAACTTGCCTGATCTGACAACTTGTACAAGGTGTCATACCTCAGTCAAGACCACGCCAGGGGAACTATGGGAGCTGTTGGACAAAGAAGTTCAGCGTGACGATGCTGGCTCGAAGAAGTTACATTGTCAGCCGCTTTCTTGAGCTACAAGATGCGTCCGGATAACAAGTCGGCTGCAGAGCCACAGCTCAAGAGTTGCAGCTGATCTATGATGAGATTGCTGCAGAGGGCATGGAGATCTGTGAGCCATTCAGAGTTGCTTACGTCCCGCCATTGATCGAGAAGCTGCCTCCAACCTGGAAGGACTTCAAGAATCATCTAAGCACAAGACAAGGGAGAATGACTCTGGCAGACTTGTATGTCAAGCTCCGCATTGAAGAGAGAACCGGTGGTGCCGACAGGAAGATGAAGGTGAACCACCGAGAGGGCCAATGTTGTTGAACATGGTGAGAGCTCAAGAAGTAGAACTCTTCAAAGAAGCTGGGCCCAAAAGAGAAGTCCTTTAAGAAGCAGAAAGCCAAGATTCAAGGGCAATGTTTCAAGTGTGGGAAGGAGGGGCACAAGGCTGATGATTGCCGGTCCAAGAAGAAAGAGGTCAACGTGGTTGAAACCAAGGATGATGATGATGAAGACGTCCTGGTAGCCATGATTACTGAGCTCAATCTGGTGGGTTCAAGTGACAGGACCTGGTGGCTGGACACAGGGGCTACCCGCCACATCTGCTACACCGAGAGTGCATTCACCACCCTGGACAAGTCCAATGCTGGAGACAGAGTCTACATGGGAAACTCTGCTACATCAGAGGTGAAAGGGTAAAGGTACTGTCACTCTGAGGTTCACTACCGGCAAGCTGCTGAAGTTGAAAGACGTCCTGTTTGTGCCAGACGTGAAGAAGAATCTGCTTTCTGGATCAGTTCTAGACAGTCATGGTTTCAGAATGAATATCCATTCTCAGAAAGTCATCCTTACCAAGAATGATGTTTATGTTGGTAGAGGTTATGTTAAGGATGGTTTATTTGCTATGAATGCCATTGATGTTAGGAATAATGTAACCACTGATGCAAAAGTGATGAATAAAATGGATTCTTCTGCTTACTTGCTTGAGTCTTCTAATTTATGGCATGAAAGACTGGGACATGTGAATTATGAGTCAATAAGAAAATTGATTAATTTGGAATATATACCAAAATTTCAATTCGACTCTAAAAATAAATGTGAAACATGTGTCGAAGCAAAATTAACCAGAACATCCTTTCACAGTGTTGAAAGAAATACTGAGCCCCCTTGAATTAATCCATAGTGATCTATGTGATTTAAAATTCATGTAGGCCTGGCACTTTTCGGGTTTTTAGTAAAAAAGTTAAACCCGTACCCGACCCGCATAGTAAATCTCGGGTTCGGGTTTATAGATTTAAAAAAAAGTTAAACCCGTACCCGTACCCGACCCGCGTATTTTAAATAAATAAATATTATAAATAAATAAAAAATGGATTTAAAAATATTATAAATAAATAAAAAGTGAATAAAATCATAGAATAAGATTCATAAACTGTTATTTAGTCCTTCACTAACTTGAAAATAATAATTTGAGCAAAAAAATAAACATGATTTGTATATCAAATAGTATTATGAATATATAAATATGTATTTATAGGCATAATGCGGGTTTGCGGGTTTGATTAAAAATTATATATTAAACCCGTACCCGAACCCGCAGTGTCCAAAACCCGACCCGAATCCGCGAAATTTTTCGGATTTGCGGGTTGAGTGCGGGTTTGCGGGTTCATGTGCCACCCCTAAATTCATGCCTACTAGGGGTGGCAATAAATATTTTGTGAATTTCATTGATGATAGTACAAAATACTGCTATCTATACTTATTGAAAAGTAAAGATGAAGCAGTTGAAAAATTTGCCATCTTTAAATTAGAAGTTGAGAATCAGCTCAACAAGAAAATTAAAAGAGTGAGAAGTGATCGAGGTGGTGAGTATGTGGAGCCATTTGGAGCATTCTGTGCTCAACATGGAATTATTCATGAAGTCACACCTCCATACTCTCCTCAATCAAATGGTGTTGCCGAACGGAAGAATCGGACATTAAAAGAAATGATGAATGCTATGCTGCTAAGCTCTGGGCTATCCCAGCCAATGTGGGGGGAAGCCATCTTGTCAGCTAATTATCTATTAAACAGGATTCCTCGCAAGCAAGAGACTAAGTCTCCATATGAATTGTTTAGAGGGAAAGGACCCTCGTATAAACACTTGAGAGTGTGGGGGTGCCTAGCAAAGGTTGTAGCACCTGTTCCTAAAAGGATGAGAATAGGACCGAAAACAGTTGACTGCGTCTTCATTGGCTATTCACACAATAGCAATGCGTATCGGTTCTTGGTGTATGAATCTAAGAATCCAGATATATCTAAAGGTTCTATTATGGAATCTAAGAATGCTTCATTCTTTGAGCATGTATTTCCTTACAAAGAGAGGGATTCTACTAACCTAGAATCAGCTCCAGAGTTTGTGGAAGTACCTCAGAATCAGGTAGAAGAACCTGATGATGAGTCTGATTCTGAAGAGATAAGACGCAGCAAGCGAATAAGAACTGAAAATCATTTGGTCCTGATTTTCTGACTTATATGCTTGAAGCTGAGCCTCAAAGTTATAAAGAAGCTATGAGCTCAGAAGATAGCCCTATGTGGAAGGAGGCTATAAGAAGTGAAATCGACTCCATTATGCATAATCATACATGGGAGTTGACTGACCTTCCTCCTGGAAATAAACCTCTTAGTTCAAGATGGGTATTTACCAGGAAAATGAAAGTTGATGGCACTATAGACAAGTACAAGGCTAGACTTGTAGTCAAAGGGTATAGACAAAAAGAAGGTCTAGACTATTTTGACACTTATTCCCCAGTGACAAGAATCACGTCTATTAGGATGATAATTGCCATTGCTGCTTTACGCAATTTGGAAATTCATCAAATGGATGTGAAAACTGCATTTCTCAATGGAGAACTGGAGGAAGAAATTTATATGGAACAACCTGAGGGTTGTGTGGTGCCAGGTCAAGAGAAGAAAGTTTGTAAACTTATCAAATCTCTATATGGACTAAAACAAGCGCCAAAACAGTGGCATGAAAAATTTGATAACGTAATGTTGTCAAATGGTTTCAAAATCAACGAATGCGATAAGTGTGTATACGTTAAGAGCACTGATAAGGGTTATGTGATCTTGTGCTTATACGTTGATGATATGCTCATTGTGGGAAGCAATGATAGCATGATCAAGTCCACAAAGTCAATATTAAACTCTAGGTTTGATATGAAAGACTTAGGACAAGCTGACGTTATTTTAGGAATTAAAATATTACGTACAGCAGAAGGGTTAAAACTAACCCAATCGCACTATGTTGATAAAATTCTAGACAAGTTTGGTAAAGATACTTCTGGTATATCCACAACTCCAATCGAGCTTGGATCATTTTTGTCTAAGAATAAAGGTGAGAGCGTAAATCAAAAGGATTACGCCAGACTGATAGGTAGTCTGATGTACTTAATGAATTGTACAAGACCAGACATAGCCTATTCAGTGAGCAAACTGGCAAGGTACACAAGTAATCCAGGACGAGAACACTGGAAGGCAATGGTGAAATTGCTTAAATACTTACGATTCACGCGTGAATTTGGATTAAATTATACAAGAGATCCAGCAGTCATTGAAGGGTTCAGTGACGCCAGCTGGATTTCTGATATACAAGAATCAAAGGCCACTAGTGGTTATGTGTTCACCTTGGCCGGAGCGGCTGTGACCTGGAAGTCCTCTAAACAGACTCTTATAACCAGATCCACGATGGAGGCTGAGTTTGTAGCGCTAGATAAATGCGGCGAAGAAGCGGAGTGGTTGAGAAACTTCGTAGAGGATATTCCAAACTGGACAAAGCCCGTACCACCTATATGCATACACTGCGATAGTCAGTCGGCAATAGGTAGGGCTAAGAGTGTGTTGTACAATGGTAAGTCTCGACATATACGCAGACGACACAATACCATTAGGCAACTACTGTCTACCGGAGTCATAAGTATTGACTATGTAAGGTCCAAAGATAACATTGCGGATCCGCTAACGAAAGGGTTGAATAGGGACCAGGTAGCAAAAACAACACAAGGGATGGGATTAAAGCCCTAGTTGAGCTAGAGTCAAAGCAAAGGAAAACCCAACCATGCTGACTGGAGATCCCAAGATCTTGGTTCAATGGGACAACCTAACTGCTAAGACGGAGTGAGGTCAATGTGGGGGAGTTTCACCCCAATGACACGTCACTGTGGGGGGTTCACACCCCTGCCATTCCTTGTTATACAGTGACACCCGAACGAGGATGAGCTTAAAGCTTTTAATGATTCAGGGAGTTCAGATTAAAGAAGTTCTGAGCGGGTAATTTCGGGATTACCTTAAAGACGAATCACCTATGTGAGAGAGAAGTGTGGCCGCTTCAACGGAGGACTATAAGGGCTTAGTTCTTTAGCAACTCTCGCAGAACCAGGGAGGGGACTCATGGCCTTACTGAGCCCAACCATGAGAAGCGGAAGGCTGTCAGGAATATGTCTGTGGGAGATATATGTTTTGTTTACATTAAATGACGAACAGTTCAAAGACAACACGTCTACTGAATAGTCAGTAAAAAGACTATATCTTTCGAGGGAAGGTTCAAAGGTGTTTCCTACCTATCCTATGCAGATATAGACCGTAGATACTATCACCACGTGAAGTTGAGTTTTATTTATCCTCATTTTCTTCATGTGGGGGATTGTTGGAATAGTGAAGTAAAATGAGGGTGCGCCCCATTTTGTGAGTCGTTTTTGAAGGGGCTACGAGCCTCGTATCGAAAAACTTAAAACATAAGAAAAAATCCTTGCAAGGTCTAGTATGTGTTTGAGTATTCGAACTTTAAAAACGGACTCGAAATGAAGGAGATAATGTTGTACAAAGTAAGGACCAAAACATGAGTCTAGTGAGTCCATGAGGAATGGATCCCTAGATCATTTTGGTTGTTATCCCACATAGGAATTTGGTGGGAAGAAATGTAAGTTCATATATGATCCCAAATGACCATGTATAAGTTATTATACAAAGCCACACGAAAATGTCTCGCGCGCCCAGGGGGGAATTCTCGAGCCCGGATGGTCAGGATTGGTCATACTTGTGCGCCCGCATCATGGGCACGTCGAATGTCGTCCGATTCGGGGCGGAGTTGACCGGTTCCTTTTGCGAATGTTCTATAATTTTTTATATGAACATTTAAACTTTGGGTTATATTAAACTATACATTTCGAATTTAAACATGCAGACCTGGTCTTGTGACTGTTGCACTACTCAAACTCAGTCTTTATGACTGTTGAGAATCCAAACCGAGTCAGTCCACTTCCCACGTTTTTGGGAGACGTTGAGGGGTGGTGGAGACTTGTGTGGGCGGATTAATCTCCACCCGACTGGTCTGCAGCAGTATAAATACAGGGCAGCTCTTCTCCTTCAATCATCAACTACAACACAAACAATTCCATCAGTTCTCCACTCGTTTTCCGGTGATCGTAAAAGGCAGCCATCCCTTCGCCTTCTTCAATCCGGTGCCATTGATCAGAAGGTCCTGCTGTTGTATCCTGGGAGGCTAATTGTCGTTCAAACCCAGCATCTGTACGGGGGCAATATAGCTTTAAGGACATCGCAAAGCGAGCCTCAGCAATCTGATTTTTCGGTTTTGTATCTCTTCCTGTTTTATTTCATTCAGTACTGTTGTTTATATTTGTATGATCTGCTGAATTATTATTTAGCTTGTAGTACTTGCATGTTCTAGTATTATTTCCAACATTTACATCTTGATGTCTGCCGATTACCATAATCACAGCTCACTGGTACAACCTCAACTTATCTCATTACAAATACAGCTTCTGACAACTAACTCCCTCTTTTACACAATGATGTGATTTACTGTGTCATTAAGGCAAGAATACACTGCTATATTTGAATCAGCACGTTAGCCAATTTAGTTTACTAGCAGCATAAAAAGTATGGATTCTTCTAAACAGTAATATATTGTTATCAAAAGGGTCTAAACAATTTTGACATTGCTAATAAATGATCTTGTTGCTCACTTTACAGGCACTGAGCTAATTTCTATTTTCACATTATCAGTGAATTATTGATGTGGATGTAGCTATTTCTAGAATGGTGCATCAGTTGAGGACAGTTTTGAAACATTTGTTTTTTCTTATCTTTATTTATTATCATCTCGAATGTAGTTTTTCCGTGTTCAGTTTCTTATCTTGTAAACAAGTTCATAAATGACTTGAACGAGAAATTTGATTGTGTTTTGTTTCATCAGTATGTGCTGTGATTTGAAAATGTATTACCTGGTGAAGACAGGGATTATCATTCTCACCTTGGCTGGTTTTTGTGCAGCTAGTAAACTTCCAGCATGTTTTGTGTTTGGAGACTCCTTGCTAGAAGTAGGGAACAACAACTACATTTTTTCATTGTCTAAATCAAACCAACATCCCAATGGCATTGATTTTGGCAGACCAACTGGGAGATTCACTAACAACCGGACTGTGGTCGACATAGTTGGTATCTTCTTTTCTCATCTTTTACCTTATATCTCAAATATATGACATTGCTACCGTTGTGAATACAACTGGTTTTGTTTCAATCATCAGGTCAGGAAATCGGTCTGGATGAGTTCATACCGCCATTTTTGGCTCCAAATACAACTGGGGAGGTCATTTTGAGGGGTGTCAATTATGCATCTGGCAGCGCTGGAATTCTCAACTGCACTGGATATATTTTGGTTAGCTTACTCCCCTTCCACATTGTCTTGCTCATTTTTGTTATATCTTTGTATCCTGAAGTGTGCTGTTTGGCTTGGAAAGCTCAAGAATATCAACATGGAACATCAGCTAGACTACTTTTCCAAAACAAGAAAAGATATCATCTCTGCAATCGGTACATCTGCAGCAAAACAACTCTTCAACAATGCCGTTTTCGTCGTAGAAATGGGAATGAATGATATCCTCAACAACTACCTTGTACCAGTCCTCTCAATACCTCTCCAGATTCTCCTACCTCCACAGAAATTTATATCCATAATGATCAAAAGATTCAGATCACAGATCACTGTAAATATGGTTCAGCTTTTATCTTTGTTTCAACTATTTTGCCATCATCTATTTGCTGTATTCTTTTAATGCACTGACGCATTGTCTTCTGCAGAGGCTGCACTCACTTGGAGCGAGAAAGATCATTGTCACAAATGTAGCTCCTATAGGATGCATTCCGTTTGCCAGAGACGTAAATATAGTGGCTGCAGGATCTGGGTGCTTTGAATATGCTAATCAGATTGCTCAAATGTACAACAGCAGGCTGCAAAGCCTTATTCAAGAACTGAACCGTAAACTTGAAGGATCCACATTCGTATATGTGGACTTATACAACATAGTGTCAGATATAACCAAAAATGCTGCATCATATGGTAAGTATCATTTCTCCTACAAAAAACAAAAAGATTTTCATTAACTGCATTTTCAGTATATCAATTTAATTTGAAGAGTAAAATTTATAATGATTTGCGGACAGGTTTTGAAAATACTGACTCAGCCTGTTGCAGTGTTGCCGGAAAACATGGTGGACTGATCCCATGCTCTCCTCCATCTAAGGTCTGTGCAGACAGAACTAAGTACCTTTTCTGGGACCCTTATCACCCTACTGATGCTGCAAACGTAATCATAGCAAGTTATATTCTCGACGGCAGCACGGAATTCATTTGGCCGATTAATGGTAGGCAGCTGTTGAACCTATCAGTAAATTAAACATTATGTATTTCATAATGTGCCTCGATTAGTACCGCTCGAAGCAGCTACTTAGAACTAGAGTTTGACATCACAGCTACATAATAATTTTGACTCGTAACAAATAGTTTTAACTACAACAAAATATTTAAGTGTTTTTTACCCAAAAAAACCGAGGGACTTATTTGTAAATCTTGTAAGTCCCTCTCAAATTGTGTACCCTATCATCTTACTTGTGACTTATTTGTGTGGTATATAATAATTAAAATGGACAAATATTACGAGACAGAGGGAGTAATACACCAGCTAGGTTCTAACGCAGCCTTGGCTTGAACCTAAGCGGCCGGCCCTCCACGATGAATCCGGCTGGAAACTAGAAAGAGCTGAAAAATATATGAGTTAATTGAAGCAAGCTACAATGAACCCATGTATCGAAACAGACAAGAAAAGGTACATACAGATCTGGATCTGACCTATGCGTGTTTTTGAGTTTTGGTTTTTTGAAACAGAGATTAAAAATCACGAGTTTGTGCGTGAATCTAACAGCAGATACATACGTGGAAATCTAAGGGTTGGATTCATGCACAAACTGGAGATAACTCAATCTCTTTCTTTCTCCTCCGACATCATATTTGCTCCTCCAAATCTGAGCCGAGTCATCGCAGGTATTTAAAGTCAATGGCCACGCGTGGTTGGAATGCAAGAGACCACCGGCCCATTAAACGGCCCATATAGTGGCCTGTTCATAAATTTCTTGATTTGGTTTTTTTGATACACCATGATTTGGTTTTGAAGTGAGCTCTAATGTGCTTTCCTTAGAACTTCGGATTCATTGTATATTAAGATTGTATCATGTGAATCTATTCTTTTTGGTGGATTCGTGAACTTTATTTTACACTCGTTGTCAGCATATTAATGAAACATGTGTCGGCATATTAATGAAATATGTGAGTTGCACATGTTTTGTACGTAACATTGCACATGACAAGTGAAATGACGTAATGTAACCTCGTACATTGATAAAATGCAATTAACGAATGCGAAGTGAGGTTCACGAGTCCATCAAAATAGATGGATCAAAATAATACAACTTCTATTGACATAATAGCTGAATTGTGTCAGATTTAGAGCTTAACGAGTCTCTTATCTGCTTGAAGTTCACTGTAAGCAATTAATTTTAAGAGATATATTCAATTTTTGTGAGATTGGACAATGTTAGTATAATAGTTGATTTTGATTAATTTTATGATTATTACCGTTGATTTTATCAATCCAATCACTAATATTTGTAAGTGCGAGTTCCATGAAGATTTATGCATATAAATCAATAAATTTAATCAAGCATTACATTCAAATTATAAGAATGAAGAACATATAAAATACTTTTTACTACCTTATATATATTTTTTAAATTCCTTATAGCCTCGTTACTGTTGTATTATAAGATGAGCGTTCAAGAACATTCATAACGTAATTTATATTAGTAAGGTCACATTTCAATCGTACATCACATTTTTTATTTTTTTATTTGGTGCCACGTGACAATCAATAATCCACTTGCATTTACTGTTATCCATTACCTCAAATGTAGACATGTGTCACTCAATAAATGAACTAGTGGATGAGATTGATGGTTGAAATGTGGAGTTTTAAATATAATTTAAGAATAAGAATATACATGAGCGCTAATTCTATTATAAAGATAATTTTTTTAACGGTTGAAATGTGGTTATGCCTGGAACCACCCAGAAAATAATTTCTTTTCGGAAACCACCCAGCCGTTATACCTTTTTTCAGGAACCACCAGTCATTAGCGCGTGCTATCAAAGCGTTTTATTTTTGCCATGAACCACCCATAAAACTCTGTTTTTTCCCTAACCATAACTCGCAAGTTAAACCAATAAAAATTATCTAATTTGTATATGTTAATATCGAGTATCATTATGTTATTATAATTTTTAAATAAGTGTGTATGTCGCATTTCGATTTTGTTAAGTAAGTGTTTGATTGTATATCACGAGGACCTCGAAGACACGTAATTTAAATAATGTTATAGTGTCAAGTAATATGAAGTTATTATACTTCTTTAAATTAGTCTTTGATTGTATGTTGTCTTACGATTTTATTCAAAAATGGTATGTCTTCTATAATAATATCAAAAGTTATGCCTTTTATATAATGGTATGTCTATGTATGCCGAGTAATAATTTTATAGAGTTTATATATGCTAAAATAAGATCGGAAATTAATAAAGTAATTGATATTATATTATAATATCGTTAACAACAATAAATTTTAAATGCATGGTTTTATTTAATTTTATGTTAAATAAATACTACTCTCACTCATAAAATTTATTTTGCCACAAACCATTCATTAAAGCGAGTTTTAATGAAAAAATTGACGCTGTTAAAAGCTGGTGGTTTCTGAGAAAAAAGTATAAAGGAAAGGTGATTTACGGAAAAAAAATTATTTTATGGATAGTTTCGGAAAAAATTCGTATTTTACGAGAGATTTGGGTAATTAACCCTTATTAATACGGTAATATTTGGGCCTTCGGTAGCCTACAAACGAGGGATTGGGCTAAGCTACATTGAAAGCCTAATAATCATCAAACGACGCCGATCGTTGTCGTTCGGTTCGGCCCTCTCTGCTTCTGCGTTCATCGTTCTTCACCAACTCAGACAAGCGCCGCCACCGCCGCTGATCTGTGAAACTGATTGCTTATCACATGGCTTCATCAACTTCGTCAATGGATTCGAGCGGAAGAAGAGGAATTCCAGCAGCTGCGTTCGTTGAAGATGTACAAACGTATCTCACTCAATTAGGGCTTGACGTCAACTCCGCTCTCAACTTCTTACAAGAAAGGTACCTTCACAGTATCCTTTGCTGAAAGATCCAGGTTTTGAAGATCCGTAGCTTATGAACATTTGAGATCATTGAGAATTTGAAATGCTATTTTATGAATTATACAATTTTTGCAGATTGCAGCAGTATAAGATGGTTGAGATGAAGCTTCTTGCTCAACAGAGAGAACTCCAGGTAAGCGTTTTAGTTATTTTTCAGCTGTTTTTCAGTGTTTATTCATTCGTGGATGTATGATTTGTTGATGCTTTGTGGTTTAGGCGAAGATACCTGATATAGAGAAATGCTTAGCTGTGGTGGGAACATTGCAGGAGAAGAAGGGTTCTGACGAGGTCTGTTGCTTTCCGATATGCAAATTATATGTATCTTTATTACTGAGGGTTATTTTCATTTTTAGTAGCTTGTGTCGTGTATTATTTTGCATGTATCAGCAATTCGTATTCTTAAAGCTTGAAGAAATTATCTTTTATGTGATACCAAAAATCCTCATGCTTCTCCACAAAAGTTAAATGTGTTGCCTACTTTTATTAACTAATGGATATAAATTATAAGAAATTTTCTTGGCGGATGACTACCATTTTATCGTATGTTTTCCGTGTAAGGTAACAGGTCTCATTTTGCATTGCAGCGTAAATTGTTGGATTCATTCCACATAAATACATAATATTGGTTGCTAAATGCGTAACATTATGTGCTTTTTGGAAGCATTCATATCTGCTTTTCATTTGATGATTTACGTTTGTATTTTTGAGTATAGCCAATTCTGGCGGATTTTGAAGTCTCTGAAGGGATCTACTCGAGGGCCCGCATTGAAGAGACTGACTCAGTGTGCCTATGGCTGGGAGCAAATGTAATGCTGGAGTACTCGTGTGAAGAGGTAAACTACTTAGAATAGAATGCTATCATAAATATTCTAGAAGAATAGTGGCCATTGACGATACTGTAAATATTCATAGGCGGTCACCCTCTTGAAAAATAATCTGGAAAATGCAAAGGGCAGTCTTGAAGTTCTTATTGCGGATCTTCTGTTTCTCAGGGACCAAGTTAACATCACTCAGGTATGTTTGATTGTTGTATAGTTTAATTTTCTCAGTCTCCCATAGCTAATGGCTCGTTGTTTCATGGTGTATGCTAATCTACTCTTTTCTTGTGACTACATGTTCTGACAAGAGCCTTTTGTCTGTTTATTAGATGCCATCATATATTGCATGTTATATAACTCGGTTAAAAATCACTAACAGGTTACAATCGCAAGAGTATACAATTGGGATGTTCATCAAAGGAGAATAAGGCAGGCATCGGGTTCCAAAGAGTAGGAAGTGAAAGAAGTTGTAAACCTGGCTTGGTAAACTAGAGACTAGAGGAGGAAGTTCAAGTCACTGGAATCCAACCAAAGGCCAATCACACATTCTTCCAAGGTTTCTCCCCCTCGAGTTTTCAACTATTCATATAGCCTGTATGACATTTTTGCATCTTTATTAGCTTCAGAATTTGTGTTGGAAAGAAATGTATTGTTTGGCTGTTTTTAGACTCTGAATGCATCCAGGCTCTTTATCAGTCTGTGTTTCTGTTCCAAACCTTACCAATGCAAGTTTTTATATTTAAAACATTCTCGTCTAGGAGTAAATTGTGTTTCAATGTTTGTCAATGCATCTCAACACTCGAGGTTCAGGAGTTTGCTTTTACATATCCAAGGTAATGCAGAAACAGGTTCCAGTAAAGTTCATTCATTCTGAAGCTTGATTAGAAACCCCAGTAAGAAATGCTGCGAAACAGTCACCTCTCGGCCTTTTCGAAGGTTCAACGCAGCTGAGATAAAACCACTGATTTCAGCGGTGATGAGTTTTAACTTCATGATCCCAATTCCCAGCTCCAGTTCAACAATCTACTAAGAAAGTGTCAACAGAGAAAAAAAATAATTCAATACTCAAAACGCAGCCAACTGCAGTAAACCGCCCAACACCACTTTCATTTTCGAAATCGATAGGGAGCACTTTGTAAATGATAACAAGTGTGGGGTAGTTTTCTAAATATGAGAAGTATCTACGCACTTGTCAAGAAGGCTTCTAGAAGCCAATTCAACTGGAGAAAACTAGGGTTTAAGAAACGAAGGTAACTTTCTCAACTTGCGATTCGGCATAAAACCCTACACTGAGTCTTCGTCGGCGAAGCAAGCCGTGGTAATTTAAATTTCAAGGTATGAATTTGTTTGAGTCTAAAGGGATTGGTTAGCGTCTTAGTGGCTTTTGTCGCATTTAGGGTTTGGAAATTTGGATTATGTTGTTTTTGTGTTTATTCACATCTTCGTTTCGTTTTACATATTACTGAGTTTGGTTATTGATTTTTGATGTTGTTGATTATGTTTTTTGACAGGAAATGGATGTTGATTCTGACTCAAAAAATTTGGACAACACAGCAGCTATGCAGATGGATACTGCCGATAATAATGTATTGTCACAACCCGCTTTCTCTAATGGCCATTTTATTTATGATTCAGTTGGAACGGAGTTGTTGGTTTATGTTTTAGGGTTGTGATGTATGTTTGTCATTTATTGATGTTGGACTGCTGCAAGTTTGAATATATTGTTCTTTGTAGTCAAAAGCTGAAGAAAAGGAGCAACTTACTGATTCGATGAAGAGTTTGAATATTTTGGATTCGGTGGCTGGACACTCTAATTTTAAGAAGAAGCCTATAATCATAATTGTTGTTGGCATGGCAGGTGATTCACTTTGATTTTACTTTATGTAAGTTGCTCATTTGTGCTTATTGGATAAGTAATTTGCCTCTTTGTTTATTATTCCTGTGTAGGAAGTGGGAAGACAACGTTCATGAATCGCCTTGTTTGTCATACCTTTGCAACAGATCAGCGTGGTTATGTGGTGAATCTTGATCCTGCAGTTCTTACACTTCCTTTTGGTGCTAACATTGACATTAGGGACACTGTGAAGTATAAAGAAGTGATGAAGCAGTTCAACCTTGGGCCTAATGGGGGAATAGTTACATCCTCAACCTTTTTGCTACAAAATTTGATGAGGTTCTAATTTTTTCACTCAACGCCACTGTTTGCCTTTTGATGTATTCCGCCTGAACTTTAGATACTCAAGTATTGTGGACATTATCTCAGGTTGTTGGTATGATTGAGAAGCGCGCGGATCAGCTTGATTATGTTCTTGTGGATACCCCTGGTCAGATTGAAATATTTACTTGGTCAGCTTCTGGAGCTATAATCACAGAGGCGTTTGCATCCACATTTCCCACCATAGTTACCTATGTAGTTGACACGCCTCGCTCAGCCAGCCCTAATACATTTATGAGCAATATGCTTTACGCGTGTAGCATTCTCTATAAGACCCGTCTACCATTGGTTCTAGCATTCAACAAGATTGATGTTGCTCAGCATCAGTTTGCTCTTGAGGTATTTGTATAATTTTTTATTAATTCTTTTCTTACAGAAAGTTTCCCATGCCATTATTAGTTGTCTGATTTTTTTAAATAAGTTCTGCTTGGTTTTTCCATGTTTGTACACTTTATTTGAAGCAATTGTATACCATTTGCCTCAAGGGGCTTGGATTGTTGTTTTTTTAATCCAAGTTTGTACGATTAACCCTCTGAGCTCATTAATGTGCATTTCTGTTTGCTTTTATTGGTGCAGTGGATGGAAGATTTTGAGGTTTTTCAGAATGCACTTGAGTTGGACAACTCATACTCCACAACCTTGACTCGTAGCCTTTCGCTTGTGCTGGACGAGTTCTATAAGAACTTGAAATCTGTTGGAGTATCTGCTGTTTCAGGTGCTGGAATGGATGCTTTCTTTAAGGCCATTGATGAGAGTGCTGAAGAATACATGGAGACCTACAAGTATTTCCCGATCAAATTATGTTATCTAGTGCTAGACTAGTAGCAGCTGTTCTTTTCATCCAAGTATTTTTGTTCATACAGGGCTGATCTTGAGAAAGAGAGAGCTGAGAAGGAACGTCTAGAAGAGGAACGTAGAAAGGAGAGTATGGATAAGCTGAGAAAAGATATGGAAACAACCAAAGGACAAACTGTAGTTTTGAGCACAGGTTTGAAAGATAAGGCAACCTCTAGCAGGGACATAATGGATGAAGAAGAGGAAGAAGAAATGGATGATTCTGATATTGGCCATTTCGATGAGGAAGAAGACTATATTGACGAGGATGAGGATGAAGAGGTTGCAAAATTTTCTTTCTGATGTGTGGAGGATCCTCCTATTCAACTGAATACTCCAACATTATGAAATTCCTTGTATATAGATGTGGCCTAGTATATTGAAAGTGTGAAATTTTGCATCAGACTTTTCAACAAGACTATGTTCTCTTATTAAATCTCGTATTGGACTTTGAAATTCTTTTGCTTTAGATGAACTAGAATTGTTAAGGATGAATAAATTGTGGTAGAATACATAATATTGTTTGATTTTTTTAGTTGTTTGTTCATGTGGATCCATATTTTTTAATGAATTCGTGATTTTTTTGCATCCATTGATTGAATTTCATCTATTAATATCTCGAATCATTTGACTAGATGGATGAACTGCTGTAGCTATTCATGGCCTTGAGGCAAAAATGGTATAAATGGATTTTGGCACATGTGTGAAGAATAATCGATTCAGAATGTGTCTCATTGCGCCAATCATACGCAGCAGTTGACATGATCAGTAAGGACATTGCCATTTGGCAGGCAGGAAATACAGATAGATTGATATCTTCATGGTACAAATTAAGGTGAGGGTGATTTGAGTTTACAACTGCAGAAAATGTTTGATTTATAAGATAAGGTAATTAAGGTTAGACGTATAGATTGAGTTGCATGTAATTACTACAGCGTGTTAGTTTACGTGTTGATAATTGCTTTTGTAAAACAGTGTGAGATTCGGTGTATACGTTTTTAATATTTTGCTAAAATCTCTTTACATTCAAATAAAATTAAATATATAATTTAAATTACTTAAAATTACTCAAAATATTACTTCACCCCGCACAAGGTGCGGGTAAATACCTAGTTGCTTTTGTAAAACAGTGAGATTCGGTGTATACGTTTTTAACTAATTTCACACTCATAAAATTCGGATTATTGGAAATCTAATTGTTGCACTTATCAATAAAAATTTCACTTTTCCATTTTACATTATTAAAACAAAAACATGCCCTAGACCACTGCTTGGTCAAGTAGGACTCCATACTTCTTCAATTCACTTGGGTTTGAACAAAATTGATCAATTGTCAAACTATTGTTTTTTGGTGGGTATAAACTAATCCTATATTTTATAGTTTGGTGAAAGGTTGTAGGAGGACTTGTATCTTTTAGTAAGACGGAATGACATGTTCTCAACCTCTGATTTTTATCAATTCAACGGTTGATATTGATAACCACCAATCGCCCAATCGCACGTTTTTTATATTTCATAAAATTTACATGTCTCTCTCGATTTCAACTCTTATAGTTTGTTTTCAAAAACCAAATATATAATGATTTAAATTTTTAATTATCATGTGAATAAACAAAATGAATTCATTTGCATTTGTAAGACCCTCAGAAAAATTTATATTTTTGCTCTTTTAAGAGGCTGTGTTTAATCCATTCTTATCTATTTAAGGGTATGAAAACAATTAATCAAACTAGTAGTTTGGTGCACATTTATGTGCACTAATTAATCTAAAATATGCTTAAATAATAAGAGATAATATATATGTATTGTATCATAACAATATAATTGTATGAAACCAGTAATTATTGATTTTAGCAGGGGGTAAAATGCGGATGTGAATTGTGGCTTCAAAAAGAAACCGTCAATTCACACCCTTGCGCTTTATATATAGGAAGATGAATTCAATTGTATTTGTGACAATATCATACACATTTTTTGTATGATCTATTGCTTATGATTAAATACATTCTTATCCATTTGAGAACAATTAATCAAGGCAGAATATTTATATTTTTTAGCCCATAATTAGAAGCTATGTTTGAATCTATTCTTGCCTACTTTAGTATATGGAAACAATCAATCAAGTGAGAATACTTATAACTTTGCTCCCATAGTTAGAAGCTATGATTACAAACTTTCCTACATATTTTACTCTATGAAAAGATTAATGAAAGAAGAATTTTTTGATTAATTTTTTTTTCTTCAATCAGTTATCATAAAAAAGGGAACATAAGACAAATTGACTACCCTATTTATCAGCAACATTAAATACATATTTATTTATTATAATATCCTTCGAGAAAAAAGCTCAAGGAGCACATATATGTATTTGTAAAATGGTGAGACACAATATCGATCGTTGATTAATAATAATACAACTGATTTAAATAAAAAATAACCGTCAAAATCCAACCGTCCTTGTCTTTCGCAAATTCAACCGCTCAATTGTAAGATCAACCATATAATTTGTAATTACTAAAGGTTACCTTCATAAACGAGTTAAGCGTTTTAATTTTTTTGATAGTGGACATACATTTTTATTTGGCATAATACAAAATATGGGAAAAATACATTCCCCAGAGTACAACATAAACTGAATGCAAATTTGTTGTAGCAGTTCAATAGATTCACTTTTCAGATTAACTTGTTCCTCTCAATCAGTCAAATGTGTTACACTAAAATTACATCTAGACCTTGTGACAACCGGAAAAAACTCCGGCGGCCGGGGTAGGAAAAAGCTAATGCAGCTAACTGATTAGCGAGTGTGCGGCTCCGGCCGCAACCAACGCTAATCGACATGTCTGAGTATTCTGCTTCAAAAACATAATAGGCATCTTCCCAATTCTTCGAAACCCGGCTTCACAATCTTGAGCTCTCTTATAAGCCATAAGCATCCTCTGCTCTACCAATTTAAAATCTCTAGCCTGCAAACCATCATAAGCACCATAATAATCCACAACATACATCCTATAGTAAATATCGTGACATGCACGTAGATTATCAATGAAAGACCCTTTTCGATATCTAATCGCGCTCCCAACACGGCTATTAAGGTTTTGATTCATATGACTCGCTTGCCACCCGAGTAACTGAGTTAAGATTTGCGCAACATCGAATGGAGTTTTGACAACGAATGAGCTGGGAAAGCTTTTCACGGCCTTAACGCAAAAATAGTATAGATGAGTTTTGGCGCATGTATGACGAATGACCCATTGAGAATGTGTGTCATCGCGCCAATCATAAGCAGCAGTTGACATGAATAAGGACATTGCCATTGCTAGGAAATATAGGTAGATTGATATCTTCATGGTACAAATCGAAGTATGAGGTGGAAAATGTTTGATTTATAAGGTAATTAAGGTTGGGTTTAAGGCGTGTTGGTTGACTTGAATTTAATTAATAGAATGTGTTAGTTACGTGTTGATAATTGCAATGGTAAACAGTGTAAGATTCGGTGTATGAGTTTCTAATTGTACATTCATAAAAATGGATTTTGAAATTTAATTATGTATAATTAAAACTCAATAATGTAACAATTGAGTGGGGTTCATAGAGACTATTAGAAATTGTGGTCTCGTGAGACAATATCATATGCATTCATTTGGTATTAACTTTTGTTTATTATTATTTGATTATAATAAAAATATTTAGTAATTAAGAAAAGGGAATATCAGACAGTTTGACTGGGAATATCAGAGAATTTGACTTTCCAAATTTATCCGCAACATTAAATACGTATTCTTTTATTAAGGATGAGATCATGTGAGACATGATATATATGTAAAAAAAAGGACAAAATCTAAGCCATTGATTTTAATAAATCGGTGGTTGAGATTAAAGTTGAGTTTTAATTAAATTAGACGGTTGGATTTGTGAAAAACACGGGGCGGTTGAATTTGACGGTTATTTTAC
>QZGG01002074.1:0-45671 GCA_006409495.1 Sedum album | reverse complement strand
TGATCTTGTGCCGTCACTGCCCTGGTGGATCTAACAATTGATATTACACGGATAGAGAATCACTCTGCTTTAGCTAAATCGAGTTTCTTTTGTACTGAGTTAGGAATTTGTGCATCAGAATGTATTATATCCCCTATCTGGCAGATGTAGGCACTTCTTCTGTATCAAGCATGTAATGATGACTGATGTATAAGCAGGAACATCAAATAACTTTGTACATATTATACACTAAATCTACATGTCACATTTGTTTTTCATTTTTGTGTGTGAACAGTGGACTAGGTAGATATAGAAAGACAACCAATTCAAGGGACTGAACCCTATTAGTCTTCTGTGTATGAGCAGATCCTACCTTGGGAGGAACCCATGTTCATACACAGCAATCTCAAACGCCTGCATTTTCTCACCACAAGCAAATCCATTACGATCATACGATGATATCTCATTTATATCGAGCTCCTTGCATATTCTTACAAGCTCTTCTCCCACCCTTTTCGCTGCTTCCTGCAAGTATCAATCCCATCCCAGCAGTCATTGATCAATTCCATATTCCCATAATACCCCGAGCAATAAAAAGAAAAGGGTGGTACTCACTATTTTAGTGCAAGTAGGGTCTTCGCGCATAGACCGCTGCAAGGTGGACCCGTAGAATAAACACTTCTTGTTATGATCATCTACAAGCATAGCATATAGCTGTTTGTCTGAACAGAAAACTGAAAGCCTTGGCCTTTTAGCAGACCCATCAAACTGTGGAAGAAAAAGGATCGAGTTCCGTTACCATTCATCAGCTACTAAAGTGTTCGAAGAAAAGCTAAATGCATCAATTGTAAACAGCAAAATGATTTACCTTCTTTCGAACTCTCCTATCGCGGATTTTTGGGCTTTCTGTCCTCGTCGGACCTTTGGCTTTCATCACTATTGACTTCGTCAACGGCTCTACAAGCATAGAAAATCAAATAACAAGTAAAAACTACCAAATGATGGATAGAACAACAGCTTCTGAAAAGCCCAATCAAATGCATATTAGATGTTTCACTTACTCGTGTTAATATGCATTGGAACAAAATTGAGCAGCACTGAACGAGAGGTTGCTGTCCCAAACAGATTACAAGCTTTGAAATCCAGTACAGCACTCTGGTGAATCATCACTGCAACTCAGATACACTGAACTCACACCAGCTCCTGTATAGAAAAGCAGACATTCAGATAAACAACTACAACATTAAAATCGATCTCTGGGACATTTTATCAAACACCTCGTCTGCTGTTCATACAAAACCGAATAATAGATATAACAAAACATCAACTCCCGACCTCGGCCCTTTATTGCCGTTCGTGCGACCTTATTTAAAAGTTTAGGATTCGGCTTGACGTGAATAAATGCAAAAACCTTAACTTGTCGGTCTGTTTCCAGAGATTGATGCTACAACGTTAGGGCTTTGGATCCCAAAGCTGGCTTCTTTGTTGCATACGCGTGCTGGGTTGGTGTTGCTTTGCTGCAATCAGATTAGGGTTTTCTCTTACCCAGAAGGTGAACTTTTTCTTGTATTTGTTGTTTGATTTTTGACCTCAAAGTAAAAAATGATTTGGTTTGACTTTCTAGAAACCAAAACTATATCAGCTTGGTTGAGGTTTAAGATTGTTTCTGGTGTCATTGTGTTAATTTTGTTTCACAATGTAAAAAATGTTGGTGGAAATTTCATGTTTAGGGAGAAATCTCTTAATTGGTTCTATGTTGAGACTTTAGTCATCAAAAAGCCATATATGGTTTTACCATGCCAACATGTTTACGATGTGATTAGTAGTTGTCTCAGGCAAGTTTCAAGATGTCCGCAACAGTATTACAAGCGCCTGTCTACGTTAACTTTGAGTCCATGAGCCATGGAGAGAATTGTCATCATCCTGTATTTCACTGGATGTCCAGGTACTAAAGTAAACTTATAGAACCTACACAAAATGGCCAGTGCCATTTTCATTTGCAGATATGCCGAATCCTTCCCTAGACAAATCCTTGGACCAGCCTGAACATTCGGTGTAAAACCAATTATTACTTAAATGTAATGGAAAGATGGGTTCCATCATATATAACTGAAGACAAGGTTTTTGGGGAAATACCTGAAATGCGGTAAACTTGAATGGAGATGCATTTTGGAAAGTTCCATCCTTTAGCCATCTCTCTGGCTTGAAGGAGGCTGCATCCGGACCCCAGTTGTACTCCATTCTGCCCATTGAATATGGGACATAGGTTACCATGTCACCTGCTTTCACTTTGGTACCATCCGGCAGGATGTCATCGTTCAGAACTCCCTTTGGATCCTACAACGGTACAAGCATCATTCTTTCAGTTCATTTGTCAAAAAAAAAGGTTTGAGAACTTGATTTGGTATTTCATTTACGTGTGTATGTTTTTGGTTTCTCATTATGATGTGTTTATATTTGTACCTGGGGAACTGCAGGATATAACCGAAGTGTTTCAGTTAGTACTGCATGCAAGTAATATAGTTTCCCCAGTGACTCGTACGTTAGCAGTTCTGCAAATTGTGCCGTTCTTTGGTTGAATGTCTCAGTGTCATCTGGGTCATTCCCGATCAACGACACATTGTCTTCGACTGCTCGATCATGCTCAAAAGTTTTGAGCTCTGAGTAAAGCTTTTCTGCTACATATTCATGTGTCATCACCATGTATACTGCCCATGACAAAGTAGTGGCTGTGGTATCACGGCCAGCTATTACAAAGTTGAGGACAACATCTCGAAGACTTTTGTCATTTAGGTTGTTCTCTGGATTCTTACTTAGCTCGATGAATCTTGACAGTATGTCATGCTTCATCTGAAAAAAACAATAATAGAACACTTTGTTGATATCTGCGTTCGAAATAATAGCCTAACAGTATAAATTGATGATTTACTAACCTTAACGTCTTTTGATTCTCTTTGCATTTCATTTATTTCTGATATTCTTTTCCAGATGACGGAGTAGGTGAAGTCATCGATTATTTTGATGCTCTTATCCAGCAATGCCTCAGAGCCAACGTTTAGGAACTTCTTAATTTTCCATAGAGGATCAATAAAGCGCAGAGTCACAATAATATTTGCAGTGTCAAAAGATCGAGCAAAACTGTTTTCTGGTAGATCTGGAGCCAGTGTTCCGATTTCAACTCCAAACCCTACCTTGCATATTGAATCTAAGGTCATCCTCATCAGCAATTCCTACACACAGCAATTGTGAGGATTTTCACAGTATCTTTTTATATGTCGATATTTTAAAGTAACTTACTCATACCTGCATGTCAACTTGTCTATTCTTAACAGATGCCTCGCTTACAATGTTTGAGAGCTTCAAGCTATACTCTCTGAAAACGACTGTGCTGAAATCTCTTAGATTTTTTGAGGCAAATTCGAAGCTGGCTGTTTTTCTCTGTTGCCTCCAAAGGTCACCATCGACATTAAAAATCCCATCGCCAAGCAGGACTTCCATGTATGAATGGTACACATCACCCTGCATTGAAATTTGATATTTTTTGTCAGAAAATTAATTGAAATAATCGATGAATATACAGAAACCTTTCACCTTTGGGTAATTGGAGAAGTTAGTCCTCAAAATGTGCTCCACATTAGCTGGATCTGCGATATAAGTGTAAGTTGTGAATGGCATAGGAACCACGACTGTTTTTGACTCAGCCAAGTATTTAACAAGCCAGTCGTGCATTTGATCAAAGTTGATCAGCTGTTCTAGCGCTGCTCCGATAATCGGCCATGTTTTGGGACCCTTTTTGTGCCTCTGGCTCCATCTGTGAATGAAAATCCATGATGCAACCATGCACACCAGTGTAACAGTCCCGATGCTATACCTGTTTGAGTTTTCCTCCATTTACAGGTAAGATGCAAGTCGTTTACAATCTTAATTTCCTGCCACAGTTTTATGTTAAGCTTTCTTATAGAGACAAGTATCTAAAGTATGCTGTTTCCACGATTATTTACAGTTCAACCAACTCTTACGTACCCTTCACTAGTTTTATGTAGCTCATTTGCCTCCCAATTCATCCTCTTCGTGCTCCTAACCTAATTGTGATTCTTATCGACAGCTCACTGTCTCGTCTACACTCTTAAATGTTTCATGACACCCTAAGTATTCTTCATTTCTTTCGTGTTTTTTATTTTTCCTGTCTGTTCTTTCTTAAATTTCTTTATGTTACTAAATTCCTTAATTTTATCTCAGGTCGAAGAATGAAGAACAAAACTAAATATTCCACATGTTACCTATCTCCTCGAGCTGTGATGGTGAGAATGCTTCTGAAGTTATCTGATGCGTCCTGTGCTGTGATGACTCCAGCATTCGTCTTTCCTAAACAGTGCCAAATTCATAGCAGAAATTTTTACACAGATCATTTCTGATAACAAATAACTATTCAAGGCCTGCTCGTAAAAGAATGTATTTCAGTAACACTTATATGAAACCAACTGAATCTGAACAAGTCTTCTATTAATATGGAAAAAATATTTTTATAACCTTGATTTTAAGCATACAGACCAATGCCTAAGGATCAAGATGTGAACAGTGCAAGTAAACATGCAGTAAAGGATACAAACAAGGTTCAAGTTATTCACAAGGTCAACCCCTCTAGGAGAGATTTCATTGCTTGCCTCTTCATTGTCTTTCCATAAATCCCTCTCGCCAATTTAAAGCTTCTCTCCATATCCGCCATGGCAGTCCCTCCATAGGCAAGAGTGCTATTACCTTTCATCCCATCCAATGCCATACTCAGAATCCTATCATCACTCCCCACTGTATCAGCAACGCTGTCTACAACTATGTCCTTTGGTGGAATTCGTTTTCCCCATTTCCTCATCATCCTCTCACATCTGTAAGTCCCAACATGAGCACTCCAAAAAGAAGCTCTGCAGAAACCCTTGTCCTTAGCTCGCAATTTCCGCTTTTTCATACTCTCTTCCAACTTTATTACAATATTCCCACTCTCCAACCCTCTATCAATCCCTGTTGATACTTCAGACATCTCCATCGTTTCCTCAAACTCACACCTTCTACATCTGCATCTGAATCCCCATGTGCCTAGCATCTCCTTTCTTTTCTCCAACGGCACAAACACATCAAAGTATGCAAATGTTAGTTCTTCACCCGCCTTTATGTCTCTGGACGCTACCACTATGACATGATCCCCAATATGCAGCCGCCTTGCATTGGGACAACATGAATGGTTTATAAAAGAAGGTAACACCCATAACCCAACTCCATATAATCCGCCATTTGCCCCCAAAACCTTGGCAGGAGCAACACCTTCCACCATCGAATTCACATCCAACAAACTCAAAATCTGACCTTTATCAACCATTCTACCCTCGACGAGATCCGTCTCAGGCCTAAACATATCAATATCCGGAACCTCAAGCTTACCCTCATCCTCACCGGACGACAGGTAAGAAACCAAACCTCGAATATGACCACAATTTTCAACACAAGTCATCACCTTTTCAACAAAACTACTCCATATCACAAGCTGACCATTTCCACTCAACTCAGGAACAAAACCTCTAGCCACCGCAACAGCTTCAGTCACCAGCAACACTCCACCGATTTCGACATTTTTCGTAGCAAACAAACCTCTACCACTAACCTCAGACATCCTAATCTCTACAGGACCAATGTACTCCCCCAACTCAGGAACCCTCCCTTTAAACCCACTCAAAACCCAACTTGACAAATCAATCACTCCATTTTTAGACAAAAGATCCAATCTTTTACACTTTTCCAAATACCCATTAACCTCATCCGCATTCCCATTCACTAGCGAATCCAACAACCCTAATTTAAAACATTCAGACGCCAACGAGTACTTGTGTAAACCCAGCAAGATCCTACCTTTACACATCAATGTCTTGAAATGGGTACTCTCGATTTTCAACGCTGATTCACAATCGGACAATGCCTCGTCTATTTTCTTGAGTTTCGCCCATGACTCGGCTCGATTTGAGTAGGCTATTGCTAGGGTTTTGTTGAGCTTGGAGAGGAGATTAGGGTTTTGGATTTGGGATTGGCAAAGGGATATTAATTGTGTGCAGATTTGGATAGAATCGGTCCATTCTTCTCGGATTAGGAGCTCGGTGGATCTGGACCGGAGGTGTTGGATCTGATCTTCGATCATATCTGTCGGCGTTTGAGTTCAGAACTGCCGATTGACTGGAGATGGATTTTTATGAAAGTTGAAATTTTGGGAAATTGTAACGGTCGGATTGGTTATTAATTTAAAAGGTAAATCTCACTGCACCTATTAACGATTTCTTCAGAAACTATCATTAATGTTAAATTAGCATTATTAAAATTTGTTAGAATAAGAACCTAATTTTAATTATTGATTTGATTAATTTGATAGTTGATATTAAACTTAATTTTTATTAATTGGACGGTTGATTTGCAAAAAAAAAGAGTTGTTGGTTGGTGATTGACGATTCAAATATCAACTGTTGGATTGATTAAAATCAACCGTTAAAATCATGTCCTTTTTTTATTAAAAAATGCATGTCATCCTCGAAACTTACACTTAAAAGGTGAATAGTGTCAAAAATTTACATTTATTTAAAGCTAAATATATGTTGAACGATCGAAAGTTAAAGTGAAACATACAAATTTATCTAAAACCTCAAAACATCATCTTATCCGTTAATCAAAAGATGAAATTTAAATAAAAAATAATTTTTCAATTTCAAATACTCTATTTTTTCCAAATTTAATTGCTCAACATTAATTTTAATCAAAACTAATATTTAAAATTAAGTCATTTCGTATAAAAATTATTACAGTATTAATTTCTCTTATAATAAATTATTGTGTTTAACATTAATAATATCAATAATCATTATATGTTGGATGTTGCGAAAACCAAGAAATGTTTATCGGGAATATATAATCGTTGGGCCTCTTGGGCTTGTTTGTTACAACTCCAGCGACTCCAAAACAACCAATCAAACCATGCCACGTGTTCAAGACACTTCTCAAAGACTCAAAGAGAGTCGTTGACTGACTTAATCTGAGCTTCATCTGGTAAGTGTTCGGTCTTCTTCAAACCTCGTCTAGTCTTGCGATTTTCAATCCGTCGTCGATCGCTGCGTGTCCGTTGCTATCAACCTATCATCAACATGATCGGAGCTTTACATCTGCTCAGCTTACTTCTGCTGGTGATATCGCCGTACGCAGCGCAATCAGTCCGATTCGATCTTCAATCAGGCCACACAAAGTGCATCGCTGAAGACATCAAAAGTAATTCAATGACCGTCGGAAAATACCACGTCGTTAACCCTAACGAAGGACACCCTTTGCCTGATTCACACAAGCTCACCGTCCGGGTACCATAAAGTTCCAATCTTTGAGATTAGGGTTTTGAATTGTTTTGATTTGGGATTTTGAATATGTGTTTGATTGGTAGGTAACGTCGGCTTATGGGAATACTTATCACAATTCGGAAAATGTGGAGATTGGTCAGTTTGCATTCACTGCGCCGGAAAATGGAGATTATATGGCTTGCTTTTGGGCGCCTGATCATAAGCCTGAGGTGACTCTTAGTGTTGAGTTTGAGTGGAAGAGTGGAATTGAGGCTAAGGATTGGCCTAATGTGGCTAAAAAGGGATCTGTAGATGTGAGTTCTTTCAGCTCTTGTTTATCATGTTTCATCTTGTTTGCATTGTACGCTGTAGAAAGGGAAAAGTGTGACGCTCAAAATTTTCAGTAAATATAATAGGTACTGTAATTAACCTTGCGTGGACCGAATTCAGCTTGCTAGGCAAGTTGACTTAGTTACTAACTTACTACTCATTTGTTTGACTTGAGAATATGAATGGAATTGAAATGTATTCACGTTTAACGTTTCTGAGAGAAGTAAAAGTGTATACTATTATTTTTGCCTTTCTGGAGTTTTTCACATGTTGCCTCAAGCTCCAAGTTAGTTTTCTTCGATATTCAATTTCTGTTGCCACCAGAACGTCAGCGTTAGATGCTGCCCTCTGTGCTTTCTTGAAAATTGATGCTCCTTTGTGAATTTACCTGACAGCTCATTCCATCGCTACCATTTTCAAAATGTTTGCAAAGAGATCGGGTGTTTTATTTTCTTAAATGGGGTTACTGATAGTAGAACAACTGAAGAAGGATATCTAACTTTTCACAACTGTTTTCAGGCGTTGGAGCTGGAGCTAAAGAGGTTATCCGACACAGTCGCTTCTATTCATGAAGAGATGTTCTACCTCCGCGACAGGTATAAATGCTGTCTCAATAATAATAACACACTGATCACTGAAATAATCGTGTACCAATATTTTTCCATGTAAATAATTGTTCATGGAAGTTATTTTCTTTCTTAGGGAAGAAGAGATGCAGGAGCTCAACAAATCCACCAATTCCCAAATGGCCGTGTTCAGTTTTCTTTCCTTGCTAGTATGCCTGTCAGTTGCCGGCCTCCAGTTTTGGCACTTGAAGACCTTTTTCGAGAAGAAGAAACTCATCTGATGGCACCTTATATCTACCACCAATTTGATGCTCTTTTACGACAATATTTATCTTGAAAATTCTAGCAATACGATTCTAAGATATTGGTTTCAGTTTATTAGACACTTTGCTCATTAATATTTGGGTACTATAATTTCGTGTTCTACTCAAGCAACTCGAGCAAGTTCGTTATGTGATCTGAACTAATGATACTTTGCTATACATTTTCTTCAGGTAGTGTCTAAACCTTTCCAAGTCCAGCTTTACATTTTGTTGTTTTAGATATATTTCCATTACATCATTCTTCCAGCCTCCTCTTGAACCCACTGGGTCTCTGATCAGAGGATGCTCAACTCCGTATTTATCAGTTAAGCTACTCTCATTCGCAAGAATGTTATACTGCACATACTCCAACCCTATGTCTTTTGCAGGTTTCCCAAAGCATGCTTCAGATACCCACTCAGCTCCAATGGGAATGATTTGCAGAAAAGTTGAACCAGGACGAAGGAATAACATGTGCGTTAAGGCCGCTCCATGAACCCCGATCAGTACATGGCTGGACTGGAGCAACTCATATGACTGCTTTAATGGAGTTGCACTAGTTGGCTCGAATTCTATCACTTCAAACCCTTCCTCCATTGCAATGCTTTTTACTTCGTTCTGGTTCGTAATAACTCGACCACCTGAACCACTTCTGGTAGCTAAAACTAGCCGTGGTTTGATTAGTTTCACAGGTTCAATTCTCTCGAGTTCTTTAGTACCCTTCGAGCCGTAGGCCTTGTCCAATAAGGTAAGAAAATGACTGAAGTTCTTACTGTTGGATACACGCTTTGGCTCGATCGTCATGAATCCATGGGACACCAGTCCGACCGAAACAGACTTGAAACAATGACTTGTATTATGATTGTCCAAATCAATAACAGGGTACTTGCTAAAAGCGCGCAAAATATCTCCATACTTCTGCATCCACCAATTTTTGGCATTCGATATGATCAAAATGATGTCATCTGATCCATGGAACACATCATTGATTGTGATAAATAAGGGAATAAACCCATCATTGAAGTCATGAAAGAAGTTCCCAGTGTATCCTCCCGCGCTGAATACTAGTGAGGGAACGTCATGTCTAACTTGACATGGTTCGACCTCAGGTGACGTGACAAGTGTCACCTCTTTTATAGATGACATTCTGAAATTCTCCCATTTACGTGGATATGGCTTTAGTTTTTCCTCCAAAATGGGTTTGATCGAACTTTGAGTGACGAAAGTAGGCTTTGTTTGATCAAGTGTCACTCGGCCGTGAACTGTGCATATGTCGTACTCTCGATGTGACCGGTCGCAGCTAATCCTTCGAGAATTTGATTTTATCAAAGGTGGTGGCAGATCACTTGAGGTTATTTCTGAGAACAAAGAAAAATGATGAATTTTGGGCATGTACAGAATAAGTAAAATCAAAAGTGACTAGATATTTTTGACAAATTGGGATACATTTTGTTGCTCTTCTTACCAAATCGCAATGCTTAAGACATTTTCAATAAATCAAAGTTTAAGAAATCAGATAGAAAAATTCAGGTCACCTTGGATTTCAATGGAGCTTGAAAACTTGGGTATCAAGCTTGTTGACAAATTCATGTCGAATATGAAGCAGACCACAACAAGTGAAGCACACACAATTGCAAAAACTGCATCTGTTTGCTTTAGTCTTCCCCGTTGTATCTTCAGCATAGTTGCCTTTTCGCTCTCAGGTAACAAAGGTGGCGCTCTGCAAAGTGCTCCAGATTATGCATCATTCATCTTAAGATATCTACTTATATATTCTGAGATATGCAATGAGAAATATTCCATTGCTATTTTTCTACATTCTTATAAAAAGGGTATAATGCATAGTTAGAAGTTACTCAAATTTGATTTAGACGTGCAATCAGCCATTGAATAATGAAGTCCTAGCTGCCTCAATCTCATGATCTTATAGTTTGCATTGAAACTTAAAAACTGATATTTGAATGGTCTCATTTTTGTAGACAATTAGTATAACATTCCATAAGGCAAAAGTACTTGACATATGACTACTCAACTGTACAACCATACCTGTATGGTAGAGGTTGACAATGAAATGAGATGATAATATATCAAGTATCATAATCCCTCCAGGATTAGGACACTTTATCTTGAAGTCTGTATAGGGTACCCTTCAAAATATATATAAAAATTGGTCAATGGATCCAGATCTCATAGGACATGAACTCAAAAAGATATTAAGTATTTACAATTAAATTACCAACTCAACATAGGACATGTACAACATTATATACTGAAAAACTTCAATCTATCTTTACTATAATTTGTATACTTCAGAACTAAGTTTCAAGTATTAAAGCTATGCTATGGATTGAAAACTCACGGATTTCCTTCCGGAAGCGAGGAAAATCATTTGTTCCAGCTCTCTGAAATTCATCATGCTTCTATAGAGCTGTAGGCAGGGACTTTCATTAAGCCTGTATTTTTCATTTTTGATCTCACCTTGCCGAAGTCAACCCAATTTCCACCTTCGGCGTAAACATTAGATAGTAAAGTGTAGTACCCTGAGTCATCCGTTTCAATGTCTAAAAAATTATTTTTCATGCTTTTGATAAGGTCCATCCTTCCATGGATTCTGCATCCATTCAGTAGGGCACCCCAGATGCTGGCTTCCACTGGGAATGATGCAGATTTTATTACCTTGTATGCTCCGTTAAGGTCCCCAGCTCGACTCAAAAGATCTATGATGCATGCTAAATGCTCTGAGTTAGGCTCAACACCGAATTTCTGCATCATTTGAAAGTAGTGGTTTCCTTGTTCTACATAACCGGCGTGACTGCAGGCGGAGAGAATGTTCATGAAAGTAACTTGATTTGGTTTCACTCCAGAATGGATCATCTCGTCGAAAATTGAGATGGCTTCTCTTATTTGGCCATGCATCCCGTAGCATGATATCATGGCACTCCATGATACAACACTTTTGTCTGCAATGCTGTTGAAAACTCTACGTGACAGCTGCAAGTCTCCACACTTGCCATACATGTCGGTCAATGCAGTGTCAATGAAGGTGTTTCTGCTTACTCCATATGTAATCAGCTTGTGGTGGACCCATTTTCCTTTCTCAATATACCCCATGTTTGCGCAAGCTTGGATTACAGTTAAGAAAGTGACATAATTCATCTCCAGCGAGTCTTCATACATTTGATCAAACAGGTTTAGTGCTTCTGTTGAGTTACCGACCTGAGAGAATCCAGATATCATTGAGTTCCATGTCACTACACTTTTTTTCTGAAACCTGTCAAAAATCTGATACGCTGAGTCAATGGAGCCACATTTTGAGTACATGTCAATCAGGGAATTGACAACAAACTCATCATGGGAGCCTATCTTGATAGAATGACAATGAATCTGGCAGCCGAGTTCAGAACAATTCATGTCTGCACAAGCTGATAGAACACTTGATAATGTGTAGGCATCTGAATATACACCTTGCATGTGCATTTGAGCAAGGAGCTTAGTGGCCTCCAAAAGCAACCCTTTCTTGACATGAGCTGAAATGACCACATTCCATAATATTACCGTCTTCTCTGAAATGTTATTGAAAACCTCTACGATGTCTCTGATTCTGCCATGATTTGCATAGAAGTCGATCAGTGTAGGTCCTAAATAATCAAGTTCAAATGCCATTTTGAGAATGAAACAGTGAACAGACTTGCCTTCTTTAAGGGAGCCTAGGCCAATGCATGAGCCTAAAACACTAGTCATAGTCACTGAATTAGGCTCCGTCTGAGTCCTCAGCATTTCTGCAAATATTTCAATTGCCTCTTCAAAACAACCAGCCTCATTATAGCAAAATATCATACCAGACCAAGATGAAACACTGCGAGGACCGGTAATGCTCCTAAACAGAATTTCAGCACTTCTCAGGTCACCACATTTGCCATACATTACTGTGAGTGAGTTATCCAATAAGTTGGTTTTCTCCATCCCCATTTTAAGGACATGGCCATGAGCAGACCTGGCATATCTCAAACAGCCCACTTCTCCGCAAGCTTCTGCCACAGTCAGCATTGTCACCGAATCAGCGCTGACATCTGCATGCACCATTTTGCAAAACATCCGTAAACCATCCGTAGCTACTCCATTTTGAACATAACAGGAGATGATTGAAGCCCAAGCAACAACATCTAACTCGGGCATTTCATCAAACACCTTACATGCACAATCCAAAGACCCCAGCTCCCCATACATACTCATCAAACTTGTATCAACAACATCATCCCCACAAAACCCTAACTTCACAATCCTCCCATGAACAACCTTTCCAACCATTTCATCACCAACTCCAGCACAAGCTCTCAAAACAGACGGATATATAAATTTTGTAGTCTCAACATTCTGACAAATCATATCATGGTAATGAAAAATAGCAGCTTCGAACAACCCATTCCATACAAAGCACTTGATCAACACACCCCACATGAAACCATCAGGCTTCTGAAATGTGTTGAACACTAACTTAGCTGATTCAGGAGAACCCATTTGACTGTAGGATTCAATGAGCTTGGTTGAAGCTTGTGGGCTTTGGCAATGGCCGAATGTTAGCAGATGGGAATGAAGCTGAGTTAAAGCTCTTAGGGTTTTGCATGATTTGAATAATGGTATGTAAAGACTCATTTTGGTATAACCACTTAACTAAGTTTCACTGTTTCAGATGGTTTTCAATTGCTAACTGAAAACCCTAACAACATTAGAGTGAATGAAATCAGACGTGGAGATGATGGATTACTGAATTGCCGATGATCGCCTATCTCCTAAATTCACATCCTCGGTTAAATAATAGCAATTTCATTATAGGAAATATCCGACTTAATTAAAGTATCAAGAACAGCTGATGCATATGTAATGAGAGTTTGTATCTCATGGATCCATCTAATTTGGTGGACTCGTAAATCCCTCTGCGCCCATGCCAAACGACACCGTTTCATTAAGCAGCTTTACCTTTCACAAAACGTCGTCGTTTATAGCTCCTCTGATCTTCAATTATTGCAGTTTCATTCCATACACGAGTCCACCAAATTAAATGGATTCACATGATATATTTCCTATGTAATGATTCAAGCCGTTATAAGTCTAGTTGTCCCATTACACATGTTATGCTTAAATCACCACGACGTAGAGCATTTATTTTGAAAAAGCATGCTACACAAATGAAGTGTGCTAGTAGCATAATTTATTTAGCTAACTTCCACAGAGTTCCTATCCGATGAGACACCAGAATTGAGGTCTGACAACTTCAGCATATAATGACAACTTGTTTTGTTGATTCACTTATAGACTATAGTAAACTCGTTCTGAAACAGGTGACTCTTGTTTTGAACATGTAGTAAGAAGCAACATTGACAGCGATATGTCAGCATAGTACTCCATGAAGCTGTTGTCTGCGAGCCAAGCGACAAGAGCTTTGATAGACCTGTCACCCGATGTTCTCGGATTTAGACACCAGATGACAAATTCAGTGCCCAATCTTTGACGTTCTAGGGTCATATCATCAATCATTATATGTTAAAAAACCCTTCGTCACATACTACAATCTTAAGGCAAGCATCTATGGACATCAATAGAGAAATGAAACATATTACACGCTGATGAAACGATGCTAAGAAGTTAGAAGCCACTGTAAAAAAGCGGCGAGGAGGAGGATGACGAGGAGGAAGGTAGTTTGTCGAGGACTTGCAGAACTTCCTTCATTGAAGGTCTCTTTTGCGGCATAGTTGACACACAACTGATCCCAAGCTTAAAACAAGCCATTAATGCCTCTTCTTTCCCCTCCACCTCACCTCTAATTGTCACATCTGTCATTCGTATAACCCTGTTCCTATCCTCCACAAACAACATTTCCATGTTACTCTGCCCTGACTCATCGTACGAAGTTACCTTCCCTGTCAACAACTCCAAAAATATCACTCCGAATGAATACACATCCCATTTTGGGTTTGGCTTTATACTCCTAAGCGACTCAGGAGCCGCATAAGGAGACATCCCAAACGAGCTAGGACTTGGACTAGGACTCGGTCCAGTCCCATCACACCCGTATCGTGAAAACTATCACGTGACGCAGTAGACCTCTTACTCCCAAATATCCTCGACGACCCCGACACTTTATTACTAACATCTCCGGACAACAGTCTTTCAAGTCCAAAATCTCCAATCTTTGGCTCAAAATCAAATCCTAGTAAAACATTACTCGGTTTCAAATTCCCATGTACATGCTTCTTCTCATGTATATAACTCAGCCCTCGCGCAACCCCTTTCGCTATCTTGAGTCGAATCTCCCACGGCAAAAGACAAGGAGATGATCCAGCCTTCCCTACCAAAATGCAAACATCCAAATTAACACATCACCATCATCTTAAAAAACAAGACTTTGTAACATAAAGTTAACAAACATGAAACACCCAATCCTTTTCTTTAATCAAATCCTCACTCCACACTAAAACAAAGTTGCTCAAAAGAAGAATCCTTTTCATTTAAAGTCAAGCATTTTGGTTACACCTACCACCTGCCCTTTTTAGCCCATCAAAAAATAAATAAATAAATAAATAATAAAACATACTTACTGTAGCGTGCCGTGGAGAGGCTGCCGTTGGGGACAAACTCGTAAATAATGAGTTTTTGGTCCGGACCGAGATAGAAGCCTCTGACTCGAACCACGTTTGGATGGACCAGCTTCCCGATGGCTCGTATTTGATTCTCGAAATCTTTGAACCGATGATCCGGACCGGTCTCGCCGATTCGTCGAACCGCTAGAACCGAACCGGTTTCGAGAACCGCTTTGTAGAGTATGGTCGAACCGGTGGCGCCGAGAATGTACGCCGACGCTTTAAGCAGCGTTTCCAGCTCTAAGTCGGTGTCGCCGCCGTCAATTGCAACCAGACGCGCTGGTGGAGAGGTTGTGGAGGTGAGGTTGTTGGAGTTGGTTGTGTAGGATTGTAAACGGCGGCTGGATTCGTCGTTTTCGTCGGAGTCGGATGCGGACGTAGTGGACGATGCGGAGTCTTTCTCGCGCTTTGGTAAGCAGGCGCACCAGGCTCCGGTCGGTGATGGTGTCGGTTCTACTTCGAGTTGACTTGGTTGACTGCGCTGACTTGGAGGCGGCGCAGTGGGTGATGATTTGTCGGTGATAGCGTTTCGTCGTTTTTTGAGTCGGTAAACGTAGAAAAAAAAAACCCTAGGATCGCTATTCCGGCCAGATCGCCGATTACGATGCCTAAAATCGCGCCGAGACGGAGGCCTTTACCGTCGCCTGAGGAGTTAGGATTCGAACCGGGATAGTTTTAGGTATTGCAGCGATGGCAGGAGGAGAGTCGGTGACGTTAGGAGGGTTGCTGAGAGTGGATGGTATTGGGCAAGGATTTTTCAACGGCCTGCCGCACAGATCGGGGTTGCCGGAGAAGGATTTAGCGGCCTGGTTGAGGAAGAGTCTGGTGTTTGGAATTTGACCGGTGAGGTTGTTGAAAGAGACATCAATTGTGGCGTTTTCTGGAACTTTGTCGGCAAGTGTTTGCGGAATTGCGCCAAAGAGTCTGTTGTATGAAATGTTGAAGTAAACCAGCTTCTGGCCGCCAAAATCATTAGATAAGGAGCAGTTGATGAGATTTGATGAAAGATCCAAATATTGTACAGAGTTGAAGTTGTTTGGCAGCTCACCGGAAAAGTAGTTGTTCTTTAAAGAGATCACTGTGAGATTTGATAAGCTGGAGAGTGTTGCTGGTATGTTGCCAGCTAGAGCATTGTCTGATAGGTTAAGGACTTGAAGATTCTGAAGCATTTGAGCCATTGTCTCGGGTAGCTCGCCCGTATATCCAGTTGTTGGACAAGTCGAGAAAAGTCAGCTGGGACTGAAAACTCGAGTTGAGCATTGAGAATGATAGAGATCCGTTCAAAGAGTTGTTGGCGAGGTTAAGGTGCTGGAGGTGTTGAATGGTGAGCAATTCAGGCGGGATGGAGCCGAGGAGTTGGGAGTTTGGGAGGGAGACGCTGATTACTCTTGAAGAGTCAGATGAAGCGTCTTGGCAGGTGACACCATTCCATTTACATGGCGTTTGATCCCAGAAGTACCAGTTTGAAAGAACTTGTAGTGAGTCATTTAGAATTGAAGATTTAAACTTGAGCAGGAGAGTCCCATCTGAGTTTAGTCCAGAAGATGATGAAGCTAGCAGAAGGACTAGGAAGGCGGCAGTTTGACATCTCCACCATTGGAACTCCAGGTTGACTGACTTCATGATTGACAAAATAAGTCCCTACAGCTTTACCACTTTCATGATCTATTCTAATTTCTAGCTGTTTGTTGTAGTAGTAGCTAGGGGGGAAGTTGAAGATGGATATGAGTAGATAGATGGGTGAAGAGAGAGGCCAATGGAGTGAGAAAGAGGTCAATTGAAGTGAGATTGACTCAGGGGAGCATGTGAGGTAAAAGGAGCACTAAAAGGAAGAGGAATAGATTATTAGGAATTGAGAAGATGACCACAGCTCACCAAATGAAAACCTCCCCACCAATATGCCTTATATCAGGTCTGTCATTCTAATTTATAAAAACTAAACAATTCTTTCCTGAAACAATTGAATTCTCAACACATTTATTATGAATTGGGTAGCAACAGCTCATATTAAATTGCATGTTGTTGTCATCAAATTTATTGAAGGCTGAGTTGAATTTACTCTATGGTTCACACTTTGGGTTTCTGCCTTTGTGGTTGACTTGCGTGTAGTTTATGCCGTGTGGCCGGTGTATCATTGGTGGTATTTTATGGGGAACTGTGAATGCCATGATACCTTATACAGTTATACCCTCTCAGATCAGGTTCTGAATATTTGTAGTGAGTGTCATGTTTGCGCTCTCTTGTCCTGTTTTGAGTTTTATAGAGAACTTTGTGTGAAATGGAACCTTTTTTGCAGAAACATAGTTGTTGAGAATTGAAAAGATTCTTCTGGTTATCAGAAAAGTTGAAGTACTGGTGGTGATGATGGATGGGGGAGAATGTCATTGTGATGGTAGTCATTCAGCATTGTCTGGTAAGTATCTAAAGCTTTTGTTTTTATACAACATTGTGGAGTATATTCAATATATAATGCCTAGATATTATTATATAAGGACATAGATTCGTTTACACTGAGGGAGAGTAAGCATATTTGTCTGCTTATTTGCAAGCACTAAGCTGCATCTGCATTTCGTGACCATGTGAAGTGTAGTCACGGACTATCAAGAATCGTAAGCAAGTTGGCGCCGCGGAAGGTTCTCTGTCTCGCTGATTTTAAATTGCCATTTCTCTGACCCTGAACACCTCTTTTTTGCTATATTTGGATGGCATTTGATATTCCAAGTATTGCACTTTAATTAGCCATTACGATTTCTCACAAGTTATTATTCGTTTTGTTTCAGGGTCACAATTCTGAAGAGCTGATGCTATTGAACCCTCACTGGTTCAGGTCCCTACTGCAGCTGAAACAGAAAACATCCTGTATTCTTCTGTTTTCTTTCCCACGAACCATGACATAATTGTCCACATTGCTGTCTATAACATTTAAATCTAAGATTGGTATATATCCATCCTATTATGGCTTGGGAACTTTTGCAGCAATCTGAAAGTCATACCGTATGATCAACACTTACCTCTCCGGGACAAAAAGGTTCTGTTTCTATATAGTGGTAATTTAGAAATTATGCTAGAGATGTTTCTGTAGTTTGGCTTTCCTAATGATTTGTGAAGGATACATTTACCGAAATCATTAATATGCCTTGCATACTAGTAACATATAGATTGAAGTTATTTGGAGTTTTTGGACACAACAATACAAGCATAATTCATTCTGACAATTCTTTTCAATTGAGATATTTTTGCAGCTCCCTTACAACACGTAAATTTACATTTTCAGGTACTTATTAACAGGCACGTATTTACAGGCGTAGTTGACTTGCATTAGGTAGTCAGAAACAGAAGCATGTCGGGGGAAGTTTCCCAGTTGTTCTGAGTTTATTTGCCTTCTGTTTCACCTTTAACTCCTCTTTTTGTTTCTTTTTTTCAGCTTCTGCTCTTGCACCTTTTGCAACTGCATCAATGCTCTCCACTTCATGACGGAAATGCTGAAGGACCCTAGCTCTTTTCTGATCAAGTTCCTCTGCAATTCAATTTTTAGCAGCATAATGAAGTAAATGTAGTAGTTGTGGTTACAAGTTGAAACGTGAGCAAAACAAACCTCTCTTTTTTCCTTTTGGCGTTTGGCATTTTCCCTCTTTTTGCTTTCCCATGAATCAATTCTGCTTCTCAATGTCTCATACCTGTGCATAGTGATTGGCGATTACAATTTCTCATCGCCTCATCTAATGATATTAAAAGATAAGGTATGCTTGAACTGCTTGAAACCAAAGCTTTATGTTTTAGTATCTCGTTATGGCTTTTAATTCTCAAACCTGATTACCTTTATATAATCTTAGCCATCTCTGTTCTCTCCCATGCATCAGCTCTTGAAGCTTGAATTCTGGTCCGAGGTGGTGGTAGTGGGGGTGGTGGTGGAGGTGGAGGTAGAATGGTGGCTCGCTGATCGAATGGGAAGCCAGTGCCAGGTTTTAGCCCGGATGTTTCAGGTCTTCGAGCTTCGATGCTATCCATTGATGGTTTATCGTCAGTGAAAGTTGGACGCTTTTTGAATGATGGTTTTGCTGCAATAGCAGTTTCCGTCTTTTTCTGGTCTTTGGGGTTCAAATGATCATTGGCGAAGCTAATTTTCTTTTTAATGGAAGGGGCCTTGCCCGGGGAATTGCCAAAGAATTTTCTGACAGAGGTGAGCTTTTCATCTGAACTTTCTGATTCTGAATCATCTGTGATACACAAATTAGTAAATGTTAACACGAGCAATGGTCTAAACATTTACGAATTTAAACCAGTTGAACCAAACCTGTTAATGATTTCGATCTCCTGATTTTAGACGACGTGCCTTCTTTTATCTCTGAAGAACTTTTAGGCACCTCAGGTTCAAAAAAGTTATGACCTGAAAGTGAGACCAGAGTTTAATGTTAATAAAATCCCATCAGTAGTTGAATTTCTAGCTTATACTGACAACTGTACTTACCCGATGATGATCTTGTTTTTCTTGTAGGCTCCCGCATTTTAGTTGATGCATTGTCTGTTTTACTTCTGAATTTAGTTGAAGAAGCTTCAGGAATCTCAAAGTCAGGTGCCTTCATCTTTGGATTAATATCATCATAAAGTGAGTTAACTGCATATGCAGCAGCTGCTGCTGCCACTGCCGTCGTGTAATCATCCCTGTCACTAGTATCGTAATCTCTGATCATGGTCCCAGAAAACTGTCTTTGGAACCAGTTCTGAGTCTTACTCTTATCTGCAAATCCAAAATGAAGGTACACAGTCAATTCATTTCGTTAAGCATACTATTGCAAAGCACAAGGTAGTATCCTGCATAATTTATATGTGGCTAACTAATTACCTTTGAATGATGGAGTCCTCTGTGGTGGTATCCTTCGTCCTCCTATGCTCGAAACCTCTTCTATTCCTTCCTGTTTTGTATCAGAAAATCTCACCCTGGGCAAACCCAGTAAAATCTTAACACAACGTAATTGTTCCGAACATTTTATGTTTAACATTATGGTTTCTAAATTAACGTGCTGGTCGCTGGAGTAGGAGTTTTTCTCACCTTGCTTGCTTGATCAAACTGTCCATAAGTTTCAAGAATGTTGCCTATCTTGAAATGATTTGGAATACATTGGAGGCTGTTTCTGCTTAAATTGATGGACAAGCGTGTAATGAGATTCAATCAGCTTTATGGTATTGGATAATATTAAACAACTAAAGAAGGCTTCATGTACGGCTTTGCTTTACATGTAACATACTCCTGCTAAGAATCTTGGTAAACCTCTAATTATTCTTAAAGAAAAGTATGATCCCTTTTCTCAAATTCTTTGCTTTCTTATGGGTAAAAATACCCAATGAGAAGCTGATATTAAATTTATTTTCAGACAGGAAAATGAGTAACAAGTGTACAGAAAAAAAACATAAATGATTGACAACTATATAGAAAATATTATAAAAAAAAACTGCTCTCGTTGAGAGTCGAACTCAAGACCTCCCGCTTACTAAACGGGTGCTCTAACCAACTGAGCTATGAGAGCTTCTTGGCATAAAAAACCGTTTAAATTATTACTACCCATTCAGATTTTGTTGTTGTTGTTTTTATTTTCTTTTAAAACCGATAATTTACTTATCTCACTATTAAATTTAAAAAAATCTCTCTATTAAATTAGTATTATCTTATTTCTCGTGAAAAGTTGTTAGATCGGAAAAATTACAGGAGAATGATTGGTTTGTTTTTGTTTGGTTGTTATAGAAAAAGTAATCAAAATTTATTAAAAAAACAACAAACTTTTAATTTAAATTTTCCGTCCTTTACTCCAATTTTTCTTGTTCAGATAAGATGACACTTTCAAAACCTGTCGAATTGATTGATTTCAATTCATCTGTTGGTTTATTGTGAAATGAATACACTGAGATTTAATCATTGAAGAGGTTTTAGTCATTAAGCTGACCCACTTCACCAATGTCCGACACATAATCAAACACTCGCAAATATCTACCTTAATGTCACCCTGCGATTTGACGAAAAGGGTTTCAATCCATCACTGCAGCTGTCAAAACGGGACATTCAATTTTGTTCACTAGCTTTAACTCACCATGCATTTGTTGGAAAATATCTTCAACTAATTGTAGATTTGATTTCGATGGCTGAAAAAGGCATCTTCATTATTGTTTAGATAGATAGGGTTTTTAAAGGTCTGAGCTTTGAACAGTCTCTGTGTTTCGTGATCTGGGTTTGGTGGTAATTTGTGTGTAGGAATGTCTACTTCGAATTTTTCAGTTGTTTCTAGGAACCCTAGATTTGTTTTGTACTCAAATGCTGTGTCTGATTTGGGGGCTGTTGGTAATGTCAGCAAGCATTTGTGGGTTAGAAGATTCTCTAGCCATCAGTTAGGGAGAAGTGGCGCGAGGAGTCTAGTGATTAAGAATGTTGCTGGCAAGCAGAAGATAGAAATTAAAGAGCCTGTTACTTATGAAGGTTCGAAATGCTACCCTTTGCTGTTTGATTTCGTGTAATCATGGAGTTCAGATTGCATTCAGCGTATGGTTATGTGATTTGGTTCTTTTTGATGTAGGTGTGGAGAGTTCATTGAGTTCTTTTGTGCCGAATTCAGATTCAGTGGCGTCAAGTATTAAGTATCATGCGGAGTTCACGCCATCTTTCTTGCTGGAGCCATTCAGTGCTCCTAAAGCATACTTTGCTACTGCTGAGAGCGTTCGAGATTTTCTTATCAAGAATTGGAATGCTACTAATGATTATTATGATAAACTGAATATGAAGCAAGCTTACTATCTATCCATGGAGTTCCTACAGGTTGCTTGAATGGTTTATATCAATTGATGTTTTCAAAATGAGGCAATGTTTTCTTTAGTTTTTTGATTGATTTCCAATTGCTGCAGGGAAGAGCCTTGCTAAATGCAATTGGTAATCTTGAGCTTTCGGGGACTTATGCCGAAGCTTTGAAAAAGCTCGGGCACAATCTAGAAGATGTATCTAGCCAGGTCACACATACAAACCATGTTGAATTTTATTCTAAATTCAAATGATTTCCTACTCCAACGAATTCAATGTAGGCTCTTGAATTTTATCATGTTGTCCTTGATGGATCTCTCAAATATTGTTCATAATTATCACCATTTATTGATTATCTGTTCAGGAGCCTGATGCTGCGCTGGGGAATGGTGGGCTTGGCAGACTTGCCTCGTGCTTTCTAGACTCATTGGCAACACTGAACTATCCAGCATGGGGTTATGGGCTTCGATACAGGTATGGTTTGTTCAAACAGATAATCACAAAGGACGGACAGGAAGAAGTTGCGGAAGATTGGCTTGAGGTTAGATTTCCTGAAGTCATTGTCAAGAATTATGTTGAACAGCTAAAGTCTTTCCCATTGATAAACATTTGAATTAGCTTTCTACATAAATTTTGAGATATATGCCAAAACATCCTTGAGGAATTTGATCTTTGCTGTTCAACGGTTGACATGTTTTTCTTTCATCAGATGGGCAATCCTTGGGAAATTGTACGAAATGACGTCTCATATCCTGTGAAATTCTATGGTAAAGTCACCAAAGGATTGGATGGAAAGACTCAATGGGTTGGAGGTCAAGATATAGTGGCTACTGCCTACGACGTACCAATTCCTGGATACAAAACCAAAACCACTATAAATCTACGCCTTTGGTCAACAAAAGTTCCCTCGCAAGAGTTTGATCTGGCAGCTTTCAATGCGGGAGATCATCCTAAAGCTACCCTGGCTTTAAAAGAAGCTGAAAAGGTTTGAGAATGCCTCTGATTTTGATTCATTACCAGTTTCAATACTAGGGCCTTTTTGGCTGACTGAAGTATATAATGATATTGATGGTTCCTCAAAATTTTGATTAGATTTGCTACGTCCTGTACCCTGGAGATGAGTCGATTGAGGGGAAGACTCTGAGACTGAAGCAACAGTATACACTGTGTTCAGCTTCTCTGCAAGACATAATTGCACGGTATGAGAGAAGGGCTGGAGAAGTAGTTAATTGGGAAGATTTTCCTGAAAAGGTTGCTGTGCAAATGAACGATACACATCCAACTCTGTGCATTCCCGAGTTGATGAGAATTTTAATAGATGTCAAGGGACTGAGCTGGACAGAAGCTTGGAATATTACTCAAAGGTACATGTATTTCTACCACAATTTCCCTCAGTCCAAACATCCATTTATTTCTCGATAAATACTCATATAATAATATCTGCAATGGTTGTTCTCTTTCAGGACAGTAGCTTATACAAATCATACTGTTCTACCCGAGGCCTTGGAGAAGTGGAGTTTCGATCTCATGCAACAGTTGCTGCCTCGACATATTGAGATCATCAAACTGATTGATGAAGAGGTAAACCAGTTTATCTCTTGACATAACAACATTCAACTTTTTCATGACTCATGACTCTACCCGGTGCTAAAATGAATTTCTTGAGTAAATTTGACAGCTAGTTCACACTATTATAAATGAGTTTGGAACGGAAGATCTTGAGTTGCTGGATGAAAAATTAAAGCAAATGAGAATTCTGGATAACTTCGAGTTGCCTCCATCTGCCTTGGAACTGCTTGTTAAAGAGGAAACACCTGAGATTGAATCTGTAGAAGATTTGGATGTTAGTAAAGAAGAAATAGAGCCAACTAAGAAGGCTGGTGACAAAAGTGAAAAAGAAGTTGTAGCAGCTGTCCCTGAGCCGAAGAAGGTGGTAACATTTGCCCCAGATCCAAAACAACCAAAGCTGGTCCGTATGGCTAATCTATCTGTTGTTAGTGGACATGCCGTGAATGGAGTTGCCGCAATCCATACTGAAATAGTAAAAGATGAAGTCTTTAACGATTTCTACAAGGTAGAATATAACTGCGTATCTCACATTTTCTACTTTTGTTGTTTGTGTATGTGGTTTGAACACATTGCATAGCACCCTTCTCGCCATTTCTATCAACTGGATTTTATTGGAGTGATGGGTTTATTTTGGTTAAAAATTGTTCATAGCTGTGGCCGGAGAAGTTCCAGAACAAGACAAATGGCGTGACACCACGAAGATGGCTTCAGTTCTGCAATCCAGGATTGAGTCAAATCATTACCAAATGGATAGGAACTGATGACTGGGTGATAAACACTGAGAAGCTGGCGTTGCTTCAGAAGGTAAATTCCATTTCTAAATTTTGACACTTAGGTTTTATACTAATGGCTTTCACTCTAACCAAACATTTTTTTCTTGAAGTTTGCTGATAACGATGATCTGCAATCAGAATGGAGGGAAGCCAAGAGACAAAACAAGGTTAAAGTAGCAGCGCTTATAAAAGAAAAGACTGGATACATCGTGAGCCCTGATTCCATGTTCGACGTGCAGGTCAGCTCTTCAGCTGGGTTCGTTTGGAAGCTTTTATTCAGGTTCCTATTTTTAAGCTAACTGTTAATGACTAATGTGCTCTCAGATTAAGCGTATCCATGAATACAAAAGGCAACTATTAAACATCTTGGGAATTGTTTATCGTTACAAAAAGATGAAAGAAATGAGTCCAGCTGAACGGAAAAAGAACTTTGTTCCTCGTGTGTGCATATTTGGAGGAAAAGCCTTTGCCACCTATGCTCAGGCGAAACGGATAGTTAAGTTCATCACAGATGTAGGTGCCACTGTCAACCACGATCCTGAAATCGGGGATCTGTTGAAGGTACACTTAATTAGAAAAGTTAGTCATGTTGAAACTTCCATTCAACTAGATAATTTTTTCTTATGATGGAATGTTATGCATATCATGTTAGGTTGTGTTTGTCCCCGACTACAATGTGAGTGTAGCAGAAGTGCTCATTCCTGGCAGTGAGCTCTCGCAGCACATTAGGTAACTTCATTTTTTGAATATAGTCTCTAATGAGATCAAGACAGAAACCAAGTACCCACTTCTAAAGCTAGTCTCATATTTATGCTAAAATGTTGCAGTACGGCTGGAATGGAGGCTAGTGGAACCAGTAACATGAAGTTTGCAATGAACGGCTGCATGTTAATTGGCACCTTAGATGGGGCCAACGTTGAAATCCGTGAAGAGGTTGGAGAGGAGAACTTTTTCCTTTTTGGTGCGCGGGCTGATGAAATTGCTGGCCTAAGAAAAGAAAGAGCAGAGGGAAAGGTAAGACCCTAAGAACATAATACACAAGTATACAACTTATTTCCGCTGCTTTCAAGTTGCAATATCAATATCAACATCTCAACTGTGTGAAATTACTTGGAGCAGTTTGTGCCAGACCCTCGATTCGAAGAAGTGAAAGCATATGTTAGGAGTGGGGTTTTCGGTTCTTACAATTATAGTGACCTTATGGGATCCTTGGAAGGAAATGAAGGTTATGGCCGAGCTGATTATTTCCTTGTGGGGAAAGACTTCCCTGATTACATTGAATGCCAGGAAAAGGTGGACGAAGCGTACAGAGACCAGAAGGTATCTAAAACCTGAAAATCGAAAAACTTTCTTTCTGTAGATTTAATCGAAGGTAAATGTATAACCTTTTTATTTTCTTTGTGGAACTAAAAACAGAAATGGACAAGAATGTCAATTCGGAACACGGCAGGATCGCACAAGTTCAGCAGTGACAGAACCATTCATGAATATGCTAAGGACATATGGAACCTTAAACCTGTCACCTTGCCCAAACCTTAAATATTTCAGTTCAAGTAGAAAAAGAGGTATTGGCAGATTCTTCAGCAACATTATGATCTGAATAAGAGCATAAATAATGGGTTTGCCTGGTTTCTGGTCAACTCACAAACTTGAGCTTTTAATTTTACAAAAGCATTACATTTGTATAGCTCTGCGAAATTAAATAATAATTTATATATACCGAATGTTTATAAACTCGAAACTATTTGATAAATGAATATTTAAAAAGCTGTCAGCCCTCAAAATGATGTTTTTGGATACTATGAATTTTGCAAAAGACTGTTTGAAACTGAAATGTCTCAAAAGGCTAGAATGATGATAATATTATTGATACAATGTTTATCTAAGGAGGACAATCATCACATAGACAAGCTCCTTTAACACAATTATACTTTTTACAGTCATTACATTCCTTCCAGCAATCCCACCAAATCTCGCAAATTGGAAATGGATACTTTTTAAAAGTTTCAACAGCTTCGGCAACTCCAATCTCAATCGTCGAATATCCTAAATATATAAATAAAATTGATAGTAAATTTATAAAGCACGCACATAACAAATTATATTGATTTTTTCGATTCAAACTTCAATAATAAATTGTAGAATTGATGGATCGAATAAATACTAACTTGATCCGGAGCATAGCAATAGTATTAAAAAGACAGTTGCAAGCTTAGAAAACATGTTGCTCCTAGGTAAGAATTCTTGCCAAGACAAATGTATGTATATATAGAGCTGTGGATCAGTAGAAACGACACATTTTTAATGATCTAAGAGAATGAAATCTTATCAACTGATGCATTAAATTAGTTTTAGTTCTGATTTTAGGGCTGATGAGTTTTTTCAAGGACACATAAATTGAATGTTTATACTTATGGTCAACTCAACATTAATGAAAACTTAAATAAGATCAATTGATTAGTTAATTAATTAATTAAAGAAATCTCTAAAACATTATTCTCTACTATTTCAATCTCCCAATTCAATCTCTTCTGTTTCTTTCTTGTATAGTTTTTCTTAAATTTTGTATTTTGGTTCAACCTTAAAACATCTTCTAGTTTTTGTTTCCTTAACAAAAACTGACATCCAGACATTTTTATTTATTTTTTCATATGGTGCAAAAAATCATCGGTTTTAATTTTGTCCTTCGATTTTACAATAACTTACATTTCTTTCGTTTTAATATTGAAAATTGTGTGATGCATTTCAAATCTCATTGAATTAGGTGAATCTAAACTTCACTATATTCTATGAATGTTAAATTGTACCCCCATAAATTGAAAGTTCTTCATATTCTCCTTTGAAGTTCAAAAAGTTTTTTTAGTAAGTTATAAAAAAGAGTTTTAGTGAATCCACATTTATTAATTTTTCTTCATTTATTATCTCACAATTTAATTGTTCTTGATTTTCATGTACAAGCTTAATAAAGAGAAATTCCGTCATCTGTGCTTACCGAGCAATTTTTACCTTTAACTTTATCAAAATGATCAAAAAAAATATACCGAGCAGAAGGGATGGTGGCCAAATGGTCATGTTCTTGGTCAAAGAACCAAAAGCGCTCGAGTACGTGAAGTTTTCCGTTGTTAATCTTCTATGCGGAATCGAGTTTTTGTTTTATGTTTGGTGACCATCCTATGTTATAATAATTATGAAGCCTACACTGATGACTGGTTGAAATTTTATATTTGCACTGGATATGAAAACTCATACAGTAAAGTAAGCAATGTTTCAGGTAACTGTTAGTAGCTACAAAAGAAATGAACTTTTTCCTAAAACCATGTCGGCCAGCAAACAGTCGTCAACTCGACACATTCCTTAATTTACATTATACATATACTGTGAACTCTAAACCCGAGATAACTGTCTCCCCAACAAAAAATTTCCTATTCAAAAAGGAAGAAGTTCCAAGACAGCAGTCCTAGAACCTTTGAGCAACTGAGACATCAGAGAATTTATTAAGATACTTTTTCAAGGACCAACCGGCAAGCTTTTGTTGTGTATAGGGCGTCGTCTTCTCACTCTCGAGTAATCCATTGTAAAAAATTCTGATGAGTCTTTGCCCTCGTCCATCCATTGCTGCCATGTTTGTCCTTGCTCAAACCGTGGCTTGGCAGCTGCTGCTGGAGCATTTTTCTGCTCGAGATTTTCTGAAATATATAATTGATTTACTGTTGGAAACTTTTTCATGAGTTACTAGAAATTATAAGAAGAGATCTAGTTACCTGGGTCCGGACTGTAACTTTTTTCTGCATTGTCCAGTACCTGCATTCATGGGTATATAGTCACGTCATTTTTCAGAGATGTTGCATTTTTATTAAGGAATTTTTTCCTAAAATGAGTTACTTACAGTGATGGTTACTTTCTCAGTCAGGGCACGGAGCTTCCTTGGCAGTAATTTTACTATAGAAACACGAATTTCCTTGTTTTCAGCTCCTGCTAGCAATCATTAAGTTTATAAGAACCAACGCTTGCATAAATATATCTGATGCCCAAAAAGTAAGAGACGAAGGTTATATGATTACCTTGATCAATGTCAGAGGATGCCAGCTGAACTTGCAGACAGTCACACCAAATCAGCAACAGGAAATACACTATTATATATCGCAACAGTGGTCTAGACTTAACTACTTCCATGTCCAACACGACTGACCGTCTTTCCCTGCAAATAAATTCAGTCTGAGTTCTACTTCTACCCTACTGTGTTCTGCTTCCACACTTGCTGTTTTCAAAGTATGCAACAATCTATTTATACAAAGAGCAATCGAGAAGAAAGTGTATGAAAGGCTTTCCTAGTGGCTAGTGAGACAGAAAGAGGGAAGCACAGAACACAAAATGGAGAGTTCCAAAACAAAAAGTACATACAGTGAAGATCTTAAACCTTTTTTTATTTTCATCGAAATATAAAAGTAAGCTTCAAAGGTATCCCATGCTAGTTTAGTGATCCTCGTCATCTTTAACATCGGGGAAACTGTTAGTTTACCTAACCCTGGTTGAGTGCAAAACTATAAAGCAAAAACAGTTGGTTAAGAAAATAGACGCAGAACTCAAATTAGCTAGTAATCGGTATAATGCAGTTAAATAAAAAATACCTGTTAGATGCAGCAGTGAGCTCCGAAACTAGAATGATGCGCACACACAACGAGTATAAAGGCAATTAACCACAGTTTGCGGAAAAAGAGAGAGTACCTGTTCCTAGTCATGTAATGTAGCTTTGATACTAGAGGTACCTGGAAAGCGAGGTGAACCCGTGTGCAACAGGGGTATAAACCTTGCTGCCCAAGTACAATATTCTCTTGAACCTTGGAGAATGTCCCGAGAATCTAAGAGAGTTATCTTTAAAGAGCATGTGGCTGATCCCTTGGTTCGATATCACATTGAACGTAAACAAGCAAGAGGGTCTTTTGAGTCTCTGACATGTGAAATTTACTAGATATGAGGAACTTCAATGTCCTATAAGGTACAAGAGTGGCTATGATTGAAGTGCCTGCATGTGTCCTCCACTCACAATTCATAACAGAAAGACATGAAATAAGGAATGATATACAATCTCCTCAGAGGCATAGAGTCTTAACAGCAAAGAAAATTATGGTACAGCAGGCATATACATTTTATACTTGAAACTACAAGTCACGGCGAAGAAATAGCAAGTCAATATTGACAATTCAAGTAATATCAATATTCAAGAATAATTTTTTCTTGGTATATCCATTTTCAGAACTGGTGACGCAATACATGTAAGCAAGGCCAGCTAAGCACGCGAAAGTACTCTGAGATATTTCACACAGACCATATAGATTAGAGCTATAAGGTAGGAGCATGCAGAAAATCAACTATGGCTCAATAATGTAGAAAGCTAGCAATTTATAAAACAAAACGACTAGATATCGCAGGTGTAGTCAGAATCAGAAGTTACAGCACAGCAGGGTATGCTTCCAACTATTATGTTTGCGCTCCGCCTTTGCCATTCTTACGGGGCTGGCTTTCCACTCTGTTTGCAATCTGTAAAAAGATGCAGGATTTAGTTACTAAAAAAGTCAAGAGACGGCATATGACACTATGGAACATGGAAACAAGTTCTTTAATAAGGCTTAATTTACACTGGGAAGGCAAAGGATCGGTTGCTGGCGACACTGCTCTCTGACCGAAGGGACATGCTGCCTGAGAATGGTATTTGTCCCGAGTGACTGATCAGTGTGGGATAAGGATTAATAGATGCAAAACTAGATTCCAGTGGATCGTGCTGAAGTTGTGATCCATTTACAGGACCATTTGAATGTCCAGGGATCTTCATTTTTTCACCAGCTTCAAGACTGTTGACTGTGGATGTTGTGATTGGAACCTCATTCTTATCACCACTAATTGTTTTTTTCACATCCCCATGAGTAGCCAGTTCATTTTTTACAGCATTATCAATTGTCAAGCCATTACCAGAAATCTGCAATAAACACGAAAAAGTGAGACTTCACAACACAGGCACCATTTAAGAAGTTCAAATTTATTTTCTTGGAAAATAATGCAACTTACAACAAGTTAGAAGTTAGAATAGATTTGGCATCACCACATACCTTCTCAGCCTCTTCAAAGTCATCCTTGGCCAGTTTAAAGGATGAAGTGTCAAGAAATGGGTTCTTAGACGAAGTAACCGAAACTTACCATCACTTAGTCTCGAAAAGTTGGAGTGCTCATCAGGTATATTGGTGTTACCTTCAGGTTCATACAATGTTCCTTCAAGCTCAAATGGATTGGAAGGATGGGAAACACTAACAGCCTCTTTCTCATCTCCTCGACATGTATCAACTGCTGAGTCCTCCAAGAAGGATTATTTGATGAGCTAGTAGCTCATCTATATAACTTTTATCAACAATATGATCAGAGTTCCCTAGTTTATGGTCATCTCCTGTTTCAGCAAGGTTTAAAAGGCTATCTAAATCCAAAAATTTATCGACATCAGATTGGTAAGCAACTCTCTCAAAAGATACATCAGATAGAACATCACTGGCTTTCGCATGGGTCGAATCAGAAAGCTTATAGTCCTCAAGCTTTAAATTGTCTTGACTTGTGAAATTGTTCTTATTCTGTGAAGAAACTCTATCATCAACCCAAACATCTTTTAAGCTGTTATGATCACACTCTTTGTCGATTACTGGAGGCATCAGATGTTCACGAGTGTTCACACTGCCATCATTAAAACTCTGAGGTTGTTCCACATCCATTGAATTATTCAGCTCGGAGGAAACTTTATAGGGCACTGAAACATCTGTATCCTTGAATATTGCCACATTTGTCGTGCTCTTTGAATCAGAGGCACAGATGTGTTCACTCACTATCTCACTCATTCCAGTTCTCAGATATACCTGTCAAACCACAGACTGTAAATTATTGGTAAGCAATTGGGTTCACACTTGTACTTAAGGCAATATTCGAAGTAATAGGTCAGCAAAAAGTTCAACAAAAACTTGTAAGAGATTCAAGAAAAAGTAAATCATATTACCAAATCATCAAAATTTGCTGGGAAAATAAAAGAGAATAAGGGTTTCCAAAGCTAAAACATCAGAAATCAACTCAACCACTTAGCGCTCTAAAAGCTCAACATCTAATTTCAAATGAGATGATAAAAGCTGGCATAGAAAATTCCCCAATAAACCACACTCAGCTAAAGGGATACCATAGAGCATTCATTCTCATTTCTTTAAAAATACTCTTATTGAACCAGCAAAACAACTTTGATTCATTCCAAAGATCATAAACCAAAACTGCAGTGACACAAAACCTTGAAAAGAAAGCGAAAATAAGCAAAACCTAAATTTTCAGCAAAATGATTGGGCTTACTTTCTGTAGAATGGTATAAAAAGCTCAAGTACACTTATGAGAGGAAGACTAATTTTAAAGCAAAAGTTTCCACTTTGGAAAAGAAGTGAAATTCAACAGGTGCACCAATTAAAGACCACTTTAACAATCAAAGGTCATGAAAGATCACCACCAAGTAGTAGTCCACTTCTGCAAAAATCCCACCACCATCTTACTACTAGTCCAATACCCATCATCACAGATCTAGCCATATTAGAAACCCTAAGGCTCCAATCATGTCTCACACACACTCGGCCAAGCCAAACAAAGCATGAAGCCAAATAAGAAGCAATGCAGCAAAATGAAAGAATTTAAAGATTCAGAAACTCAGATCCCAACACCCTTAATACCTCAGAAAAAGACAAGGACAAAAAGATATCAGAATGAAGCTGTGAAGTACCTTTTTGATAGATAGAAATGAATAAACAAAAAAACCCCCTTTTGCTTTCTGGCTTAGATGCCAACTTCAACTTTCTTATCGAAAACCCAGTAAGATTCAAGGTGGGATGGAAGAAGGGAGAGACTGTAGATAGGAATTAGGGATAGTTGGGTTCAATAAATAATTGGGAATTTTTGAAAATGATATGTTTCTGGTTGTGTATTAAAACAGTTCAGTCCTTGCTGGTGCAAGCTGCTAGTAAATACAGACAGGTTCCCTTCAGGTAATAAATATACATTAAAAAGAAACCCTTTTCACAGACATTGAATTTTTCAAAATAGTTTCTATAATCATGTTTGTTGCTTACCTATGATTTCAAAGATTCAATCTTTTTTGTCTACCTTCACTTCCAGGGAAAATAGATCCCAAACCCCAATTTGAATCCAATGTAGGGGCTTGTTGAATATCAATTTACCAAGTAGTTGGGTTGATCCACCAACAGAGAAAAAGTCAGAAGGCCTTGAGCTTTTACTTTTGTTACAGTCATAAGCAATGTGTAAAGAGAGAAACTGAACCGTTGGATGTACATGGGATCCAACAAAACAAAGTAAAACAGTCTCCTCATTTTCAGTAAGTTCATTTATTGGAATGATTAAATGATTCAAATCCATTGAACCAACCTCATTTGCTTTCAATGTTATGAAAATTTAGATGCATGAATGGATGGATTATATCTACTTTGGTGTTAGATTATTTTAGTCCCTTTTGAAGTCTAGAATCATTCAAGATTCACATTACACGTCTGAATGAATTTGTACAGTATATCATATCTTGGCTAATAGAAAAAAGCAACTTTAATGGCCAATTGTTGACATCTGTGGTGGTATCTAGGTGAGGTTTGATAGTTTGGTAGCATAAGGTCAAATGAGCTCAAAACTCAACCAGATTGAGGTTGGCCGGCTGTAAAAATCCAACCTTTAAAATCAAACTTGATTTGTTTGTATACTTAAGGTGAGCAAGAGTGAATCCTACATCATTCTTTAGCAAAATATTCATTGTGTTGTTGCCTCGTTGGTGCGTAGAACTACAAGTCATTTAAATCGAGAAATATGCAACAATTTTGTGGGGTGCATGACCAAGACTTGGCAAGCACTTATTATGACAGGAGAGCATGAAGAAGTGGTTTGCCAAGATTCTCATGTATGATGTCATCCAAGAGGCTTTTTTCAAGTTATTGTTGGTGTTGTTAAATAGAGTACGGAGATTGGAGAGGATGATTGAGGCCATGTTCTGGATTGCATTTGAAAGTTAATCTATGGGTCACCATTTGACAGCTCTCTCTGAAACCTCATAACCATGTCGACAAGTATGGTCAGCTTTGGACTTACGTATATGTAGAGTTATTAAGCAAAAGGCTGCCCATTTTGGACATCAGACCCTGTAACTAGTCTCATGGTTTAATGAAGACGTGATTTATTAGGAACCCTTTGCCTGTGTTTGTATTGACAAGTTACAACATTGCTGATGCTAGTGGGATGATCCAAAGTTCCAACTAGCCCAAATTACACATTGAAAAAAGCACACAGCAAAATGTGGATACAATGTCGAGTTTGCATTACATTTGCGCAAATCTGTTTCACCCATCTAAATTCAGGAGAAGAAACTAGAAGCAAGGACAATATCTGATTGCTGGTCTGACGGGTAAAATTTTTACAGTGGACAATGTTCACAATCAGACAGTGATCTGGATAAGTATTCTCCTGATGTATGGTTATCTATCCTATATGAGTATATGCCAATCATGGGAAGTCATTTGGCTTCCCGATCCTAACCCCAAGTTGGGTCAAAAATTCAGTGATAGCGCTTTTCTGCCAGCCTTTGAAACTTCTGCAATCAACACCACGTTATGAGATTCAAGTGACCTTGTTTTAGTCAAGAAGTTGAAGACATGAACTACGTAATAGTTCTAAAGAAAGATTGATCAACTGGCTAGTCTGATTTAAGATCATTTTATCAGAGAGATCCAGAGGTAAAACATACTTATGATCAAGATGTGCAATGATCTCTCCTCCAGGGAAAGCTGATCTAGTAGCCTCTAGCGCAGCAGTGATCGACTGTTTCCAAGTTCCGCCAATGAATTTGGTGTTCGACCCGTCCTTTGACTGTTTTGGATCTTCCATTGGTAACGAATATCCAGATATTAGGTGGCCTACCCAAACACCATCTTTCCTACAGTTCAAGCAGTGAGAAAAACCTTACTCAAATGTAAACAAAATTTCAATATTTTCCCATTAACAACGAAAATATACATGCTGGAGTCCTCACTTACTGAATTATGTCCATGTGACGAGGTACGTAATGCCCACCTCCTATTCCAAGAAGGACCTTCTTCCCATCCCCACTGAAATACAGAAAAAAAAGGACAGACTGTAAGCGATGATTCAGATCAAAATAGCTCATATGTAAAGATCTGGGAGGAGTATACTGTGGAAACACACATAATCTCAGCAGATCTTTCTGCTTGGTTTCATATCAAAATAATCTAATAGCGCAGAATAAATATAACTGTCCAGACATTGCAACATACCTGTTCCACTCTCCCACAGATGTACTACCACCCATTCCAAGTCCTTTCCAAACTAACTAGAGCCACGCGGAATTAGGAAAATTAGTTTGCACTGTTAACCTCAGAGATACAAGCACAGAAAAAGCTACCATAACTAAAGTTTGATAGAGATGAGAGAGGGATTGCATAAAAAATAAACCGACTCAACTTGAGCAATGGCTTTGGCTGCATCCTGCCTTTTCCAGTATTCCTCTGTGCTACCTAGCCAGCACAAGTTCAACATCAAGTGATAAAATACCATGTTGAGCGGACTTGTTAGAATTACTCAGTATGAATGAAAGCAGGAAACTATTTATGTTTAGGGAAATTGCAAGACGTGTTGGGTCATTCACCTATCTCCAAAAACATAGTAGGCTTGTTTGTGATCGGTCCATGATGAGTGGCTTCCATAGTAATCTAACCCGATCAAAGAACAAAGAAACAAGTGATGCTCAACAAACGTGGTCAGCGGTCACAAATCACATTCCATTTGAAAACAAGCAATGTACCTCAAACTCAGGAACGAGGTTAGAAGCCTTAGAAATCTGCTGAAGCAAACGAAGCCAAGCCCCCATTCGTGGATTAGGCAGCGCAGCCCAACCAGGCCTCCCACCTTGAGGCGGAACATCCCCTTCCTTCAAATGCGGCACCCCTAAAACAACCAATCTCCCATCAACACAACCCACATGCCACAATTACAAAATTTACAAAAGGTACAAACTTTAGTAATAACAAATAGCAACCAACCAATTGGATGAACAGTGAGAGCAGGCTTGTTGGATACAGCAGTATGTTTACTCAAAAAGATCACCTCTTCTACAACCTCAGCAGTAGCTTTCTCCCATCTATGATCCAAATCATCCTCTTCAACAATCCCCTTACTTATCTCCAACAGCCTCACACCCTCATTCACATAGCTCTTGATTCCAACCTATGCAACAAATCACTTCAATCATCAAAAAGTGTTCTTTTTACCAAATTGATTTATGAATCAGTTTTTCAATTACCTCCAGGTGCGGCCCAGCAACCCATCCGGGCATGGAAAGGATCTCGTTTGCTGGGTTGATTGACGCTGGATCGGTCGTCGTTGCCACCACTAGTGTCACCATTTTCCTCAACCAACCCCCAGTAAATAAAATTAATAAAATAATAAAAATGCGGACTTGGACACCCAGTAATCCCTCACTAAAACTACGTCGTTTTACAACTTCTGTTCCTTTATCCCTTACTGTCGCGAGTGCGATTGAATTAGGGTTTATCGGAGGATGAGCTTGGTGACATTGTAAATTGATTACTTTTACTTACTTGTTGGCGAATGCGAGAATTGGGTTTTGTTGGATTGCGTTAATTGATTGAATTTGTGATTGTTTGATTGTGTGTGTGTTCAGTGAAGTGCAGATGTTAGGGTTGTATGTTGGATAATGAGGCTTATAGGATTTTATGTAGTGTGTTATTTCTGGTTTTGATTAGGCAGTGTACTGTAAGAAATTATCATGTACTAGGAATTCCTTTGGAGATGAAATGTGAGGTTCTTGTTGTTTGTTACAATTAGTTTGGTTGATCATTTTAGTTTGAGTTTGGTTGAGGGGAAACAGGAAACTGTAATTATTTACCGGATTGAGTTCTTATCTTGGTTTAGTGTTGCTAACTCCATTTACCGGATTTTTGAGGTCCATAGGTAATAAGAATCTGGTACTTACTGTAGTGTTTTGTGATTGGTAGTTTGTATATCTGCAAATGACAGGATCAGCTAAGACAACAAAGATGAATTGGAAGGCAAAGAAATCTGAAAGCTATGACAGACCGACATTTAGATCGACTACTAAAAAGAACTAAATGGAACCGACTTCTGGAAACTGAGAAGAGCGTTCTCTCCTATGGTGGTTTATTTCCAAACATCGCTACATTGTTCACTTTCACCACTAAATTTGACTTGGTTACTTCCCTTCAGGTGCAAGAGGTCATTGAAGCCACTACATTATGTAGATTTAAGTCCTTGACTGTTCTTTATTTTCACCTTGATGTGTTTGGCATTACTGATCTCTTCATGTCATTTGCCATCGAGCTAGACTTGCTTGTTCTTCATTTTCCGATCGTCAAGCAAGGAAATATATTTAATCTTGTAAGTTGTACCTACACTTTTGACACCTGTGGCTGTTTTCATGTTCTAAGTGCCTGCTGAAATTCCATAAAATACTTTGAACCTAAATGCTTCTATCTTGGTGAACTGGTTGGCAGTCAATTTGTTATATGCAGATAGTGGAAATGTTCAAAGAGGACCAAATAATTTATGTGAGAAGAACATCATATTCACCATTGATTTTTATCAATCAAACGATTACCGTCAATTCATAATCATCTTATGTTTTTTGATAATTCATTTGAATAATAAATAAAAATCAATTTGATTTTAATCACTAGATTAATCTAAATTAACGGATTAGATAAAACTAGTAGTTTGGTGCACATTTATATGTGCAAGGGTAAAATGGGGATGTAAATTATGACTTCAAAAAGAAACAGTTAGTTTATTGAACCCAGATCCGGTGCTGCACAGCTATTTGCTGCGAGTACCAAAGCGACATCGTTTTGATTATTTATACTATAACCCTACGTAGTTTTGAGTGAAACGTTTATCAAAGCTACGTGGTTTTACCTTGCAGCAAATTGCTTTCGCTGCACATGATCTGAATCCCAATTTTTCTCTTTGCACTTTATATATAGAAAGATACTCTCACAGGATCCCAACCCTGCCAATAATAATTTATAAATGAGTTAGCATCCGTTTGCAGTTTCGTCAAAATAAATCAAACCCTAAAACGAATAAATGGAAATCAGGTATTGGGCTCCTCAAAGTGGGCCGAAACAGTAGCTCGCTTGAAGAAATATAACCTCATGGAAATTGAAATCAGGTCCTAAAACTTAAGTTTAATTACAAAAGAGATCCCACCTCCCCGATTCGAAACGTGGCACACTTTTACACTGGCGACGATGTCTGTCTGCCTCGAGTCTGTGTTTCTCAACTAACCCTAATTTCGGACCTTTTGTACTGTTCCACATCTCCCCTGTCACACTTCCAGCTTTATTATAATTGTAACGTGTCGATCTCTCATTCATTCCTCAATAAACCACCATTAAAATCACAAGCGCATTCTGCTGACGTCGCTCTTAATTTGGGTCAAACACATTAATTCGGTTTCGAATTAAAGCAACAATTTCGATGTGATTAAGGAAGTTTAGCATATGGTTAATCATTAATAGAGGATTGGATTAGACAATGTGACAGGAGTGTCAACATTAAACAGGTTTTAAGGATCCATTACGCGAATGAAATTAATAGAAGTTTGTTAGCAGTGGAGTGGAGTGTGGGTGGCACGTGATTACAGGCGACGCGGACGGCAGCGAGCACGTTGTTTCAGGTCAGGTGTAGACTATAGTATAGGGACAGGAACTGGGTCGGGTCACGTGCGGCCCGCATGCAGCGGCTGGTGGATTTGGTCGGTTTTATTTGGCTCTCTTTTCGTTGACCGTTGACTCAATCTTACACATTTGAACCATTTAATTATAACTAATTAAAAAATGTTTGTAACAAAAAGTAATTTGGCATCACATAATAGTAATAATAAAGCATGCCCCACAAGAACATGGTATTCTAAAGAGAGATTACGGCTGTGGTCTCTTGAGTAAATAAAAAGCATTAGTTTGTACTCCCTCCGTCCCACCGAATGCTTCTCTTTTTGCCATTTTGGGTGTCCCACCGAATGCTTCCTATTTCCTTTTTTGGCAAAAAATAAATATTAAAATATAACACTCTAATTACATTTACTAGTTAAACATAATTAATTATACTAACTAATTAATTATTATAATTGAATTAAACCAACTACCAAAATTGAAAAATCACCCCAACAACTCTAGATATTGGTTTCAAAATTTTGGTCTCAAAATTTTGGTGGGAAAGTTCACTTTTGGTAAATTAATTTTGATCTCAAAATTTTGGTGGGAAAATTTAGACTTAATCAGATTTTCATTAGAATTTTTTATTCCTTAAATATTGATTTCTTATTTTACATTGGAATTGCCAAATGGGAAGCTTTGGCTGGGACGGAGGGAGTAGAACAAAATCAAATGAATGAGCTTTGGTAACTGATTCGCAGCTGCTTTTGCTGACTTAACTGTCCCTAGCTAGCTAGCTAGCTATAAAACTAGGTTGGAATGAGACACGGTCTTGTAGGACACAGGTGCATTTGGTGTAGACCTGAAGCATCATCGTGCCTTAGCCTAATGAACCCATCGTGTGCATGGGGCGGATAACCATGCAGAGATCATAGATTACATAAAGAGACTACATACACTTCCATTTAAAATTATTTAAAATGAACTCAACTTGAAATTACACAAGAAACAAAATCCAACAGTTGAATCAAAAAAGTGACAAAACTAACAGCATCATAATATTGAATTTAAACAAAGTGAGCTGAGGCTAGTTGAAAAGGTGCATGTCTAAAAACAATACTTGGTTTTAGCTCTAAATAAAGAAACGCTATTGGTCAAGATGATGAGGAACAATAGTAAAAGGCACTCAATAATAGCAATAATTTAATTGGCTAATTAATGTGAGATCGATGTTAGTTAATAAGGTGTACTTAATTGGTTGGTAATTATTTCCATTTTAAGCTGCAGGCCGCAATAAGTGTGTAATTAAACCCTATTTTAGTGAGATGTGGATTGTATAACCATCACTCGTTTTGGTGTAGTTGTAGTGTTTGGTTCCTGAGGCCAACGTTTCTATTATCACACCCAAATGATCGTAGGCTGGGGGGACACAGATGAGATATTTATTGAAAGGAAACATTTGCAAGATCCATGTAGATACATCGTACTCATACATGAGTATAGGTTTATTTGGGTAAAAATTAGGTTTATTTGTGTAAAAAATAAATGGTTATAAAACTACATCGTTAAAATAAGATCCACATTAAAAAATAATGAATCCCGCCGTAAAACTATGTAGTTTCAACATAAACTATGTATTTTGGATCCGCTGAATAGAGTTGTACGCATATAGAATTTTATTCATATTATCGTTACTAATCAAATATGTATTTTTACAAAAACTCAAAATCAAAATGTCTGATCCCGTCACAAAACGACTTAATTAGCATGTGTATGATCGTTGGTTGTATGAGATATCATTTCGTTTTTTATCAACAGAAACAATTTTATTCGATATCTTTTTGCATATAAATATTGCATAAACTAACTATAAAAATAATTGTGCGTACTAGAATAGCAATTTGCAGCGATTCAAAACTATGTAATTTTCGTAAAGGATCATTCAAAATTATGTATGATTATATAGTAAATAATCTAAAGTGGTATCGTGTTAATGCTCGCAGCAAATAACTACATTGCACCGAATTAGAATATGAGTATACTATACCAAATAAACTTAACAAATCTCAATTTAAGGCCAAAAGAACAAATTAAACAGAGTGTAATAGAATTTTAAATACCTGAATGGAATCTATTTGAATCTTCATCACATCATGATCCACTTTTAAATCAGACGTTTAAGGAAACAATTCCAAAATTAGAAACATGAATCGCAATAAGCCGATTCCTTAATCTCACTTACCAAATTAAATCCCCAAATCAAAATAAGTAATTATTATAATATATAGAAGAAGTAAAGAACATAGAGAAGGCGTAATTTAGCATTAGTCTAACGTGCGCATCAAGGGATATTTCTGGTATTCTTATAAAAACTGATACGCAAGGAACGGAAAGAGAGAAACTGAACTCTGGAAAAAAACGGTCAAGGGTGCGACGAAGAGTTTCCAAAACAGAAACGCCGCAGCACTCAGTGGAGATTGTAATAGGAAAGGAAATCACAAGCATTGATTTTTACTATATAGGCAGCGCAGCAGAGTCAATAATCACTCTTCATTCTGCTGCTGCTGTTTGCTGCTTTGTGGATCAGTTTAACCGCGAGATGGGTATGTAGATTTTGTATCCGCATTTGTGTTTTTGAGGTTTTGTTTGATGTGGGTTTTTAGTGTCTTGTTTTGATTTTGTGTTTTTGTTTCGGTTTTAGGAAAAAGGGTTTCTTGTTGATTTGGGAAAAATAGTGTTTTGTTTGGTGATTCTGATGTTTTGTCAATTTTTTATACAGATACTAACTTTTGTTACTATCAAGATATGAATGATGAGTTCCAGAAGCTCCTTCGTCGAACCAGGCCTCCAAGGTTCATGTTTCTCAAATCATGTACATTACTTTGTATAAAACCTGAGTAACAATTTGCTCATTTATTGTTTCTTTTTGTTGTTGTCAGGGTTGAGATTGATAATGAGTCTTGCAAGACCGCTAATGTGATCAGAGTGAGTGTGCTTAAGATTAAGCTTCTGCTTCACTTATGTCACTTGTTTGTATCCCTGCAGATTGCGTTCTAATTTTGACTGTGTTTGATTTAGGTGGATAGTGCGAATAAACCTGGTATACTGTTGGAAGTAGTTCAAGTCTTGGCTGATCTAAACCTTATTATAACCAAAGCTTACATATCTTCTGATGGTGAATGGTTCATGGATGGTAAGTTTGTAGTAGAGGTTACGTTTTGTATACTTTTTAGTAGGATAAGGATTCAAACCTAACTTTTGTTTCTATTGCTGTGTCTGCTTTCTAGTGTTTTATGTGACTGATCAAGATGGAAACAAAATTACAAATGAGGAGATGCTGGATTACATCGAAAAGGTGAGTTTATTTGGTAAATGGATGAAGCAATGTATGTGTTATTTCATTTTAAGAATGTATGCCAACTTGGTAATTCCATGTGCAGTTGCTTGGTCCTGAGTCTTGTTTTTACTACAATATGAGAAGCCCAATTGGTGTCAAAGCGGTTGCAAATCATACTTCTATTGAATTAATCGGTTGCGACAGACCAGGATTGCTCTCTGAAGTCAGTGCTGTGCTTACGAGCCTTAAGTGCAATGTTGTGGATGCTGAGGTATGGACTCACAATGGTCGTGCTGCGGCTGTTGTAAATGTAACAGATGATGAAACTGGTTTAGCCATTGCTGATAACGAGAGGATAGATACTGCGAAGGAGCTTTTACGACATGTGTTGAGAGGAAGCAATCAGTGGAAGAAGGCTAAGACTGTTGTAACTCAAAATGTAACGCATACTGGTAGGAGACTTCACCAGATGATGTTTTCTGATAGGGACTATGAACGAGCTGACTGTGAAAATATGAATGAGAAGCAAAAACCAGATGTGAATGTGGTCAACTGGTGCGATAGAAACTACTCAGTTGTTACCATCCGCTGTAAGGATCGCCCCAAGCTCTTGTTTGATACAGTCTTCACATTGACAGACATGGATTATGTTGTTTTCCATGCCAATATTGACGCTGAAGGGCCCGAAGCGTATCATGTAGGTTCTCACTGTCCAAGAAAACATATAGAACTGTAAAACATATGCATAGAGTATTTTATTTACTTTACTTTTGTACAACAGGAATATTATATCAGGCATATCGATGGATCTACAGTGAGTTCGGAGGCTGAGAGGCTAAGAGTCGTCCAATATCTTGAGGCAGCCATTGAGAGAAGGGTGTCGGAGGTATTTAATTTGTGCTGAGTACTTCTCTATGTTCCGAATCAGTGTTTTCATAAACTTTTAATAACATTAGATTTAATTGTGATGCAGGGATTGAAGTTTGAGCTGTGCACTACAGACAGAGTTGGCTTGCTCTCAGATGTAACAAGAATATTCCGAGAAAATAGCCTCAATATAACCAGAGCAGAAGTCTCAACCCGAAATGGAAAAGCAACAAACACATTTTATGTCTGTGGTGCTTCCGGATCATCTGTTGATGCCAAGACCATAGAGAACATTCGCCAACAAATTGGCCAAACAGTTCTCAAAGTGAAAGGTTCCACAGATGATGTCAAACCTGCTTCAGAATCTACAACAAATTTCCTATTTGGCGGTCTCTTCAAGTCTAGATCATTTTGCAATTTCGGCTTTGTCAGATCTTAGTCTTGAACCACCTAATCTGTTCACATGGAAGATTGACTCGAGGTATCTTTTGAAAGCCCGTCTCCTAGAATGCTTTTACTCAGGTTTAGTAACACTTGGAAATAGTTCATTATCTAGCGTTAACCAAATCTTACAAATTGGTTTGTAAATACGTTAATCTAGTCTAGTATAGCCTAGCGTCAACCTTAGTCTATTACTTGTGCTGCCAAATTTTTGTTGGAAGCGCAAACAATTAGGTGAAACAAGAGTCATTTCAGTGGTATTTCGTAAGAAAAATATCATTGTAATTCCAGACTTCCTTTACAGTCAATAGATCAGTCTTTTATACCTTGTTATCCTCATTGCTCTCTACTATCATATGTGTGGCTTTTTGGTGTACTGATCGCGTAGTGTTTTGTGAATTATTTTTTGCGCAAAGTTCTAGTTAGGGGTTTGCCCCATGCTTACTTGAATCAAATTGAATTTGTTCCGGAGGTTCTATTTTTCAGCATGTGAAACTTTCCTGTGACTGATCCATTCCAGGACTTGTATATAGTATAGCTCTTTGGTCCCTTACCCTTTGTCCAACTTATTATGTTATTGGCGATTTCACGGGAAAATCGTTTCATGGTTGTTGCTTGCCTTTTATGGGATCTTTGAAACATGTCCATTTGCTTAACTTTGGTTGCGTTCATAGACAGAAAGGTATGAACATGTCTGCTGGTTTGGTTCTCATCTTCCTAAGAACATGGGAACTTATCAATACTTGTCACTGTTTGGTATGCATCCATTTAGTATCTTGTAATGTAACAAGCCCTTATCATCTGGCGAATTCTTGTTTACGCCTGATCTGTGTACTGAGCCTGTGGAACTAAAATCCACACGACACGAGTTTTTTATTTATATTTATAAACTACCACTACTGGAACAGACAAGCGAGCAACAAACCATTACATATAAATGACACTCTGTTCGAGTTGTGGCTAGGATTCCATGAAAGCCTTAACCAAGCCGCTTGGATCGCTTCGCGGCACCTCTCAGACCTCTAAAATAAGATTTTGGGTTCGTCTCAAAATCATTTCTAAGCACCCTGAAGTCTTGTCCTGGAGCTTTCATCATCCTTCCTTTTCTGCCACTCCTTTTGCAGCAGCAACGGTAACAGCAGAAACTAAGCACAATCAGTACAGATCCACATATCAGCCATGGCTCACTCACTTTGAACCAATGATGAATCTTTTCATCTCTAGTCTCTGGAGGAAACTTATCGCTAAATACTTGCAAAATATATGCAGCAGACGTTGAAAGCAGCAGCCATAGATCCTTCAACTTCTCCACCACAAAGTTCTTTGCACTATTTGGATCCATCTTACTAGCTATTCCTCCAACTGAAACACTAGTAAGACATTGTGTCTTTAAGATGCTCCAACAAAGTTAAAGTGCACATTATTTAGATGCTCCAACAAAGTTAAAGTGCACTTTATTTATTTAGTACAGTTTTCCTTTTATTTGTACTACCATGAGAAATGAACCAATCAGAACATTCAACGTGTTCTGTATCACAACTTTTTACTTCTGTTCATATTAGATGATATAATGATTATATCTTAAAAATAACAAAAAAAAATTGATTTAAAAAAATATACCATTGACAACCTTAGTCTATTAATTGTGCTGCCAAATTTTAGTCGGAGGCGCAAACAATTAGATGAAAACAAGAGTCATTTCAGTAGTATGAACGTAAGAAAAATATCATTGTAATTCGAGACTTCCTCTACTATCGCATGTGTGGCTTTTTGGTGTACTGATTGCGTAGTGTTTTGTGAATTATTTTTTGCGCAAAGTTCTGTTTAGGGCTTTGCCCCATACTCACTTGAATCAAATTGAATTTGTTGGGAGGCTCTATAGCTCTTGCCCCTCTTGGAGGCTTAGAGCATCCCCAACGGTGTCATCTATAGTGACTCATTATCTAAAATTATATACGAGAATCATTTACAGAAAGCACACTCCAACGCATTCCTCTAATTATGTAAAATTTATAGAGAAGTGGAGTCTTCTTTCTCCAAATCTACAACTCCTCTTCCCTTCGCTATTCTTCTTTCCGTTCATCTTTTACTTTAAGTTTGTTTCATTTATTCTTTTTGGAATAATTTTGTGGTGGGCATGAGGCGATTGATTTCGCTGCACCATCGAAGGCGCCTTTCTAATTTTCACTTGCCAAGTCTATTCAATTTCCAATTCAAAAAATCAGGCTTGTATTTTGTGATTTTGAGTTTGATATTTGTTTAAGATTTTGGATTGATTGCTGATTTTTAATTCAAACAATTCAGACCAACTAAATACACAGTTAACAGCTTGGTCTCTGCTCTATTCTAATTTGACATCGATAACTTTGATGCTCTCCAATCAAAAGTTGCGCAAAGATAGATCAAGCAAGGGAAAGAACAAGTTCAATCGTGTTTATGAAAAAGACATGGCTACTCTTCGCGGTTAAGCTTACAATCGATAGTAAATTTCTGAATGCTTTTACAACATATTCAACTTGAAATGACATAACGGTGAAGATCCTCATAATTTATTTTAAGCCTTTAAATTGTAGTTTTGATTTTTTCAATCATACATATCCATTTTGTATAACCTCCGCATCTCCAATGCAATCATGTAAACATCTCAATTATGTAAAAAATCTTAGTTGTCACCACTCCAATGCAAGAGTTTTTTTTTTGATGGGTGGGTTTACAATTGAGTACAAGACATTACATATTGATCAGTTTTCTAGGGTTTAGTTAACAATCGGGAATTCAACACAATCGCGCACGCACTATTGGATTTTGGAAATTGAAAACGCACTGCTGAAAGCGAGGAATATTGAATTTTGTATTCAGATTGGAATTTCGATTCAGATCCGGATCCGATCAGAATTTTTTGGGTAGATTTGTGGTCTCGAGATGACATAGTTGTCGTATTGGATGGAGTCACAGGATAATGCACGT